>BQNB010025419.1:17221-53180 GCA_026074375.1 Tanacetum coccineum
GTTTCATTTTGCATTTTCTTTATCCGCGTGTCAAGCTAAAGATTAATATGTATATATATCGTCAATACCGCGTTTAAATATCAACTCAAAAAAAAAAAAAATCCTTTTATATTAAAAAAAAATTAATATAGATTTCCTAATAATCATATATTTTCAAAATAAACCCTCGTCGGTGCCATTGGAAATCCAAGCCAATTCTGTTGCAAGAACATCACCGGCAGAACCGGCAGAAGGATATTTTCCTTTTGATAATAAGGTTTGTAGACTTAAAAGGTCTTTATATGGTTTAAAGCAGGCTCCAAGACAGTGTAATGCTAAGTTGACTTCAACTTTGATTGAAAATGGATTTAGTCAGAATAAATATGATTATTCTCTTTATACTAAGTCTGAAAAGGGGGTGTTTCTTGCCTTGTTGGTTTATGTGGATGATATTATCATTACTGGTAATGTGTTTCTGACATTGAGAAGTTTAAAGTGTTTCTTAAGTCTAAATTCATGATTAAAGACTTAGGAAAACTTAAATACTTTCTTGGAATTGAAGTTGTAGATACTAATAAAGGTATTTGCCTCAATCAAAGAAAGTATGTTCTTGACCTATTATCTGAGTATGACATGCATGCTTGTAAACCTACAAAAACTCCTCTTATGTCTAAACTTGTTATTTCTAATGAAGCTAGTGATAAAGATCCTTTACTTGAGAATATTACAGATTATTAGAAGTTAATGGGAAAGTTGATTTACTTGACCAATACTAGACCAGATATTTCTTATGACGTGTATTGTTTAAGTCAGTTTATGCATTCTCCTTTGACTTCTCATCTTAAGATTTCTTTTAAGATATTAAGATATCTCAAAAGTCGTCCAGGTTTGGGAGTTCATATTACTAAGACATCTGGTATGTTTCTTACTGCTTATTCTGATGCTGATTGGGCTAAATGTATTGTTACAAGGAAATCTGTTACTGGGTATTGTGTGTTTCTTAATAATTCTCTTGTTTCTTGGAAAAGTAAGAAACAAAATACTCTCTCTAAATCTTCAACTGAAGCAGAGTATAGAGTTCTTGCTTCAGTAACCAGTGAAGTGATTTGGATTCTAAAATTTTTAAAAGATTTGCAAATAGAAAATCTTTTGTCTGTTTCACTTCATTGTGACAACAATTATGCTATTAAGATATGTTGGTTCCTGAATTCACACAAACATGTATAGATCTAAAGAGATCTAGAGAGAGAAAGTTAAAGAGAGTGAATAGTTGAGAGAGAAATAAGGAAAACACACTAAAGAGTGTATGTAAAATGAATATATGCTTACCTCTTCTAAAGTTGGAAGATGTATTTATAGTTCTTACAATACACTGGGTATTAGTACCCGGTTCAACACCGAAAGTCATACGTTTACCTATTAAACTACAAGCTATATTGAACAGTAAAATACATGGGGTGACCGAGTCTTTTTCTAATATCTAACAATCTCCCCTTAAGGGAGGTCACCCCTACTCAAGATGGATAAAGGTTGAAAGATGAAGGGCTTTTTTTGGCAAGTGAGGAAACTTCGTGGTCAAGCAGTATAAAAGCTGGTCTTCACCAGCTTCCTACTTCGTTTCTCCCTCAAAAGTTCATATGTCCGTCAATATCTTTGTAAACCCTAATATTCGATCGTCTTGATCTTATTGTTCTTCAGATTGTAGTAGAACAATAATCAATTTAGATTATTGATCCACATCTGAATAGCAGTGGTGGGATAGATTGGTTTGTTGGTTATCTGATTGAAATCAGTTGTGATTGTTTTTTTTAATACTCAAATTGAGATTTGAGTATTTTTGTTAATAAAATTCATAATTTCTTCACTCGTTCCTCAATAACAACACACGATACAACCTAAAACAACTTTTGTTGCCTCAATAACAACATGCAATACGCTGGTCAACCATTCACGCCAAAGAAAAGAAGAAAAAAAAACTCTTACTGAGAGGGAAAACTTGTCACATGAAGAAATAGTTGGTGACGCTTCATCGAACCATCGATACATTGTAGCTGACTTTATCTGCATGTACGTCGCTGCAAAGGCTCAATCTGAATCTTTTCTTTTTTGGGTAACCTGGGTTTCTGTCTCAACATTGTGAGCTGACTAATCCCAGGGCGACTGTCTTTATGGATAACCCCGGAGTCGGTGCACGTGAAACTCCGTGGCCACAAGGTGAATCTTTGGCCTATGAGAAGATGTAAGAGGTCATTATGGAACTTTTTAATATCGGTATATCCCAAATGGATATTGGCATAGCTGTTGAAGTTTGCTATCATGATTGAACCAAAGTCATATGAGAAGATCCTATATTTTTGGTTTCTTGTATACCGCAAAACTAGTCTATAAGTCATATCGTAGAATAACTATTGTGTTGTCTTTTCATACACATCAACGGTATTAGCTTTAAAAATAGGCTTTACTTGTTGGCTATACATGGAAAATTGTATAATCATCATGATGTTGCATAAAACGTATCATTGATTATTACGTTTTATGCAACACCATAGACAAGATTTTAACAGCATGCTTGTGCTAATTATTACGGAGTAGTTTTTTATAATTGCTGATACTATAAAAGTATCTTAACTACTTCATTAATAATTTAAACTTTTAATTCTCCCTCATAACCAAAACCAGAATACTTTGGTGCAACAAAATCAATACTTCAATTTATTAATATGAAAAGTTTGAGTATTAATATACGTAGAGTAATCCGGAACAGTGTCACTGGTTACATTCTGTATCCATATTAGAAAGTAATGTCAGTAAACAGTGATTAGTATTGTAGATAGAATGCAGCCTTGCGTCGAAGCGCACCGCCGCTTTGTCACGCTTGCATAATTTGGACATTGTTGGTGCGTCGATTATATTATTGAACTAGTATCACAAACCTGCCCAGCATATATCATGGTTCCATTGTCCACAGATTCAGAATGTAAGAACATGATGGATGGGATAGTATTCGAGCACAAGACAAGTGCTAATGGGCTTAATACAATTGAAAACCGAATTGCAAATACAATTAGAAGCAGAATTTCGAGAAGAAAAACAATTGAAGTTTTCGCCATGGATTCTTTTTAATCTTTACACTCTTCTCCATGGATTTAGCTGGCACTCGCGAGGAGGAACATAAATCTGGATCCCCTTTCAATGTTATTTTATCCGGTTGTCACTTACCAAACTTCATCTTGTCAAAGAGCGTCCAGTTCACCTATAAGTCTGCTAATGGTTTTGCAGCGTAGTTGACTGTTCCCAGATATCTCATCTATTGACCTTGTATCACCCATCTTACACTGAAAGAAATCTTCCACCCCCCCCCCCCGCCCCCCCCCCACCTGCACTCTCTGGGGAAACGAATCTATGACCCCATTACAAATGCCTGTTGTCTTCGCTTGACAGTTTTTCCATTAGCTAATTTCCCACCAATAGCAACAGTGTCCGTAACCTTAATCACCATCTCTTTATTTACTACGTTCGCTGATGATTACATTGGGTGATGCCCACATCTATATAGCACTACAATCTATTCCCGCCAAGTTATATTTCCATGCTAGTCTCAGTAGTATAATTTTGTAGTTATAAACCTAGCACGTATTACGGAGATAATGTTGGCCAGTGCGTGCGACGCAATCTTGTCTCATTCTCTTTGTCTGCAAACAGAGAACTCTGCAAGAAGTACGATCTCGGCACCTATGCTTGGTGTATAGTGCTTTGGTCACATTTGACATAAACACATGCACCTTGACAATTTGTATGCAAATTTCTGATTTTGTGTTAGCGGTTATCTGCTTTTGCTTTTGGTTGATTCCTGCTCGCGCAAAACTTTCCCTTTGTTAAAGTTGGAGATACCAAGTTACTAGATAGTGCATGGTGGACGTGGCGTGGCTCGGCCTGTGTCCGCGTGTTGCGTGTGCTGTGTCATGTTGAGAAAAAACCTTGCGCTCTCCAAACCAGTGTTGACTAGTATGCATGCAACAAACTAGCGGCCTAATCCCGTAGGTATAGTGGTGCTTGATTCTTATAAAACATTGGGAAACTTGCAAGAATTAGTAAATTACTAAAATAAGGAAACACCTAAAATTAATAACATTAGCTCTTGCGACTTCTTTTAACATATCAAATCCACCCCTGTAAGCTTTACTTGTACACGTATGCAAAAGACATATTGCTAACCATATATAACCTTACAAACAGCCATTAATGAAGAGTAAAGTTTATATATTTTTATAATCGAGTCCTCCACACGCGCACAATGTTATCAATCACTAGATCGGAGGTCAGATATATAGATGGAACTATGTATGCATTTATTTCTACATAGTGTATGGAAATATGAGTTCATTCAACTGTTTGTTTTTTAATTTGGGTAAAGCTGTAACAAAAATTTATAATAGTGAAATAATATATATGTTGAATATGGAAAAGAATTAAATAACGCTATACCTAAGTAGATACTATGTTACATGTTTGTCACAATGTGCCGGCCTGCTTGCTAGCATTGTCTTACGTACTTTGTCATATGTGGCTGTCGAACACATGTCTTGATAGGATCTCTATAATAACCTGCGGGTATAATAGGTTCATTGGTTCACAGTCACACGACAAAAAAACAAGATGGAAGGGATAGAGCACAAGGACAATAGTGCTAATGGAATTTGTGAACTTCCAATAGCCGAAGTCCTTTAGTTTTGCTCCCTCAGTGGGGTTTCTTGAGCTCTGTACTCGGTGGCGCCACCAGAGTGTCTTTATTTAGAGATTGCATGGGTTTACCGCGCTTTTTGATGTGCGCAGATCTTCGGGGGCTGTTTTATGGTGAGTACAACAGGTTTGCAACCTGGCTCGGGTGGACCATACACAAGGTCCCATTTAATCATATTGTTGGTGACTTGATTGGGCTTGTGCGTATGCCCAGTCAACCATTGTGTGAAGGCTGTATATGAAAAGGTTGTTTCTTGTTAGTGTCAGGATTGGGGTGGTTTCGTTGCTTGGCACATGTGCACTGTTTTAGGCGCGCTGATAGGAGTGCAAAGCTTAGCCGTACCTCAGCGTGCCATTGTTTTCCGTGGAGTCCCAGTGGTGAGACCTCATGCAAGATGATTGCGAGGCTGTGTATGGGCGAGGATCACTTACATGGGCAGATTTCAGGTAATGTTTTGACTAGGTTTTGTAAAAACTATCTTTGACAGCTAATTTCGTATTTTGATAGTCGATCTCGTTTAAAAAAAAAACTTTAATAATGACACTGTAGTGACATGCCATGGTTCACGGTAACTCCAATCGAACGCACAAAGAAGCGGAGAATCAGGTCAGCGCGAAGCGTATTAAAAACCTGAAATCTTTAGGAAAATCCTCCTTAAACTTCTCTTATAGTTTGTTCTAGTGGATGAGCCGTACTTCCCATGAGTCCATAGCGTCCAGTTTTAACCATTCAAAATAAAACTTTAATTTGGAAAACACATTATGAACTATAAATAGTCCATAATAAATCTGATTTCATAATAATTAGTCATGTTTATATTTATTTTTGAAAAACCCTTTTTATTTTCTCACAAGTCCAATACTTAAAATAAAAAACAATATAAACATAAAACTAACTCACATAACAATTATTTAAATAACAACACTTAACAATTAAGTCATGCAAATATTCATAATGATCCTAATTATCTAATAATTAAAATATGCATGCATCCATATAAGGCTCCTTCATCCTATAAACTCTGGCCACATTCATCGATGTAATCGATTGCGTAAGCCTTATACAAATACATACCACATAGCACATAAATTAACTTTTAGGCCCCATTAAGACATTGCCAAGGTCTTCCCTAGCTTTTAAAGTCGTGGATCGAAATCACATATATTTAATGTCTATGTTTTAATTATTGATCATCATATTTGCATAAAAAATCATTAATAATTAACAAGATTAATATCACATATCACTCCATGATAAATTGCATGTATTTATCATGGATGCCGAATTAACAATTAATTTAAACATAAAACCGATCAATTTACAATTAAACACATCAAGTTTTATTTATAAAATTGCATACAACTTAGAATTCGTCTAATTAATTTTATAACCAATAAAAATTGAATCTTGATGCACAAAGATCGAGTCTTGATGCATAAAACGCCCAAAGGGCTTAAAAAATCAACCAAGAACCCTAATTTTGTCCAATTTTATTCTTGTAATTACAAATTCATATACGATGGCTCGTGATGCCACTGTTGCGATTTTACATCTATTTAACCAATTAAACATATTACGAGTACGCAGCGGAAAGATCAAACACGTATAGAACTTATAATTAACAAGGGATTGAAGATGTGTACCTTTTAGCAAGAAATGTTACACTGCTTTTAGAAATAAACATTACACCGTCTTCAATATACGCATGTCTATAACACCACGCAAAACCACCAAGGATCAAAAGAATAATCCCTCTAAGTTTACACACACAATACGTTCTTAGCAAACAACGTGTATGCTAGTACTAGTAGTGTTTAACCAAACGATCACCGTAGATTGACTATCAACTAAACCAAGTAACCCTTCGTGTTCTTGAGGGTCGAACCACAACCAAATGAAAACCCTTTGTGGGTTTGCTTCCAATCAAACAGGATGGGAAAAGAAAACCGAAAACCTTAAAAGGTTTTGGTTCGGTCGACTAGGAGAAAGAGCAAGAGAGATTAGGGATTTTAAGGATTGAAGTTATGAGCTCTCAAGGACCCTAAGACCTCCTTATATACTCCTCTCAACTTGGCTTGCAAGCAAAGTCCCCCACCTCCTCATGAGGAGGTGGTTCGACCGACTATAAGGAAAGAGTGGGAAAAACCAAACTTTCCTTTTTCCCGGTTTTGCATATTAGTCCTTTAACTATTAACAACTAATATTTATTCTTGTTAAACTTTTAACGATCGTTTGTTAAACACTAATTAATATATTACATTAATATATTAAAACGTTATTCTACATATTAACGTGTGCGTCCCCTTAGGCTCGAATAAATTCCGGACATATATAATTTATATTTGTTCATATTCCAACAGCTCCCACTTGGACATGTATAAATTATACAATAACATTGGTAAGCGTCTAGCAACACGCCAATGCTCCCAGAAACATCCGAGTGTGGTTTCATAAAGACACGGACAAATGATTTATGAATTTACAATCCCTTTGTTTCCGATACCGTGTTAAAAATGGATATGGATCAATGTCATTCCATTATTTAACGATTCTGTTTCTCGTATATGTAACTAATCAAGATTACCTTACTTGCAAGTACAAATTCTTTTGTTTAATTTTTAAATTAAAACAAACATATCTTAGGTGGTGATGTAACTATATAAAAATTTATATGATGTAGTCATTCTAAAGTACATTTATCTATACGACCTATATTTAATTAGGTTGCATTCGGACTATACGTGACGATTTTCATATTTGATTTATATATCAAATACATTCACTGAGGTGAGTTCATAGCCCTATTTTTATACGATTACAATGATTTACAACTGTTGGGGTGAGAAACATGCATTGTTTTAGATTTGGACGCAAGTACACTTTTAAATAAATTACGAGTTTGCCTAAATAGCTATAACCCACTATGCCCATAAATCATGAACTGTCAATTACTGGTGTAAGCGCGAGTGTTATAAGTAGATCTATTTAGGATTGACATCCCCGTTCGGGTGAGTAGCGTTCACTAGGTTTGACGAATTGAACCAACGGACGTATACCATGCCGGATTTTGGATGTTGCGGGTTGAACATCTACACGGGCACATTGTTGGCATTGATTTGAAATTTATACATGTCATAGCTTCAGTGTCATGAGCTTAGGGAATCGTAATTACATTTTTGTGATATTGTATGTATTACAATAGTCATGCACTTTAAAATCTTGCGGTCCAACTTTATACATTAATTAAATCTGTGAATTCACCAACTTTATGTTGACATTTTAAAGCATGTTTTTCTCAGGTCAATAAGGCAAGAAACTAGGACACATTAGTGGATATCATTTTGGAGTCACATTGTCATAAAGATTTAAATGCATTACATTTTAGAGTATTTATTATGTATTAAAATCTTTACATTTGCAAGGATGAACAAATTGAGCTTCGGGCTTTTGTAACAAACAAGTTTATTAAATCCAATGTATCATTTTTAAACGACTCATATAGAGGTCATTCTTATATCTTGTGCTATTGATCTATGATGTAATGCTCCCGGGCCCATATTCTGATGTGACCCAATTTAGAGGTGTTACAGATTGGTATCTAGAGCCAAGGTTATAGAGAACCAGGTCAAATGTTTTTACTTGGACTATAACCATTTTTAAACATTGCATCATACAAAAGTTTTTCATGGGACATACATACACTATTTGTTTGCATTAGTTGGTTAGACTAGATGCTTACATGATTAATATACGTGTTTATATTATATTACGTATATTACATACGGTGGTCTTATATATATATACTTATATATACTCTTTGGATTGTTACAGATTTAGTCATGACGGATTTAGAGCATTCCACTATGTCATACACTTCTATTTCTTCGGACTCTGACCCATCATCATGGGACATTCCACTTATGGATGTCGGCGAGCTTCCTGAGATAGACCCTTATAAGGAGGTTGCCCAACAAGGGCAGGCAGCACCACCATCACATGCTTATGTGCCTGACCCTATAGAGTTAGAGCATCATGTACCGGTGTACATTCCAGAGCCTGTGTACCCGGAGTACCTGGTTCTATCTGATGATGATATCCCTGTTGAGGATTTGGAGGAGGACCCGATTGACTATGCTACCGATGCTGATGACAATATAGATGAGGTTGAGGAGTCCTCTAAGGATGACGATGATGAGGAGGAGGAACACCTAGCTCCTGCCGACCCTACTGCTGTTGCTTCTCCACCTGTTGATCCGGTCCCCTCCGCTGAGCAAACAGAGTCGTTTGAGACCGATGAGTCTGCGGCTACACCACCACCACCACATGCATACTGTACTACTTCTAGGATATCTATCCGAACCCAGACACCTATACCGTTTCCTTCTGAGGTAGAGGTTGCTAGGCTTCTTGCCTTACCTACTTCACCACCATCTCCACTCACTCCATTATCATTACCACTTCCCCAGATTCCCTCACCGCGATTACCTTTACCATCACCACCCACCCATACTAGCCCTACCTATGCTGAGGCACCGTTAGGCTACAGAGAAGCTGTGATTTGGTTGAGAACTGCATCACCACTACCATCGCCTACACCACCACCACCCTTACTTTTACCATCTACTGCCAGCAAAGTTGATATTCCCAAGGCTGACATATCGCCTCGAAAGAGGCTACTACTTACTGCTCCCACACCTACGTTTAAAGTTGGGGAGAGTTCTGCTACTGGTGCTGCTAGACTGCCGAGATTTACTGTAGCTCGTAGGGTCGATAACAATTTTGTAGATATTGTAGATGCTAGTATCCAAGCTTCTGAAAGGAGGACTATGGCTGCCATAGAGGTGGTTAACTTAAGGGTTAGTTATTAGGTTGATGTTCGTAGATGAGAGAGCAAGGAGTTCTATACACGACATCAAGATGCACAGGGGGATCATGCTGCTCTACGTGATGAGGAGGATACATTGAGGATGTACCTTTCCTCAATGTGTACTACTCATGAGCAGGAGAGAGTTGAGGTCCGTCAGGCTTTAGATAGGTCTGAGGCCCACAACCGGGCTTTGGAGGCACGAATTGCAGTTTTAGAGACTCAGGCGTATCGTCACGAGTGGCAGCGTCAAGACGCCGATGATCATGCGACTGGAGCTATGATCCGTATCCATGTTTTAGAGGCTAGAGCACGCATTGACACATTAGAGGATACCGGTAATAGTGCTTAGTTTTACTCTCTGTCATGTCATAGCTATCATGTATAGCCTGTTACGTATTATGGGTAACACCCAGCTAGCAGGCTATAGGGATTTTGTTTCATTTGTATCTATCATGTATGGCATGTTAAGTATTATAGGTTATTCCCCGCTAGCATGGCCATAGGACTTGTACTTTTCATTTCTGTATCAAAACTATCATGTATGTTTTCAAAGTTATATATGATGATGATGTATTATGTCATGTCGATCTCACTTTGGTTGTATATTTCACTGTGTGATATGATATATTTATTATGCATATGTCATGTCGCATTTATGATTGTATGAAATCTAACGTGTAATATATTTTCTTGTGATTTGAAGAAAATGCCACCAAAGAGAAACGCCGCAACAACCACCACCACACCTATGACTGATGCTTAAATTAAGGCACTAAATGCCCAAGGAGTTGCTGATGCATTGGCAGAATGTGACGCAAACAGAAACAAGAATGGCGATGACAACCATGATTCATGGAGTGACGAAAGAAGACGAATGCATGTTGCTCACGAGTGCACCTATAGCGACTTCCTGAAGTGTCAACCCTTTAATTTTAAGGGTACCAAAGGAGTCGTTGGGTTAACTCAATGGTTTGAGAGGATGTAATCAGTTTTTCATATAAGCAATTGTGCAGTCGGAAATCAAGTCAAGTATGCCACCTGTACCTTACTTGGGAATGCTTTGACATAGTGGAACTCCCACATTAAAATTGTTGGTCACGATGCTGCTTATGGATTTCCATGGAAAACACTCATGAAAATGATGACCAACAAATACTGTCCTAGAGGAGAGATCAAGAAATTAGAGATTAAAATTTAGAATTTGAAAGTGAAGGGTACTGATGTGGAAAGCTATACCCAATGCTTTCAGGAGTTGGCTTTGTTGTGCGGGAGGATGTTTCCCAAAGAGTCTGATAAGGTTGAAAAGTATGTCGGTGGTCTTCCCGACATGATCCAAGGAAGTGTGATATCGTCTAAGCCAAAGAAAATGCAGGATGCAATTTAGTTTGCAACTGAACTGATGGATCAAAAGATCCGTACATTGGCTGAATGTCAAGCTAAAAATAAAAGGAAGTTTGAGGACATTTCAAAGAACAATCAAAACCAACAGCAGCCTTTCAAAAGGTATAATGTGGCACGGGCCTATACCGCTAGGCCTGGTGAGAAGAAACCGTACGAAGGATCTAAACCTCTGTTCCTCATATGCAACTACCATCACGAAGGGCAGTGTGCACCAAGGTGTAACAAATGCAAGAAAGTAGGCCATTTGGCTCGTGATTGTAGGGGTGTTACTGCTAACACTAATACTCAGCGGGGTGTCACTTGCTATGAATGTGGGGTTCAAGGGCATTACAAGAAAGACTGCCCAAAGTTGAGAAACAAGAACCAGCGAAATCAAGCTGGGAATGGTAATGCTATGGGCACGGCAGGGACAAACCTAAACTCCAATGTTGTTATGGGTACGTTTCTCCTAAACAACCGTTATGCTTTGATTTTATTTGATGCTGGTGCTGATAGGAGTTTCGTGTCTACTGCATTTAGTTCTTTGATTGATATCGTTCCAGCTACACTAGATCATGGTTATGACATCGAGTTAGCTGACGTAAAATAATTGAAGTTAATACACTTATACGGAGTTGCATACTAAATTTAGGTTTAATTACTTTAATACGGGTGACACATTAATATTTTATGAATCATTCTTTTTTTTATTTTTTTTTTTTTTTTCTTTTTTTTTTTTTTTTTTTATTTTATTATATTTTTTTTTTATTTTTATTCACATTGATTTATGCCCGTAAAGCTCCGATTGCTTTGATGTCATAAATTTTGGTATGGGTTGGTTATCAATAATAGCACGCAGTAATCGTTTGTGATGAGAAATCGTTCGTGTCACCTTTGGAAACGAAAATTTTAATTTTTGTGGTGTCGAAGCAACAACGGACCGAGTCTCGTTAAACATCATCTCGTGCACACAAACCCAAAAGTATTGCTAAAAGAATGTCAGGTCTTTTTGGCACATATTACCACAAAGAATACCGAAGACAAGTCGGAGGAGAAGCGACTTGAAGACGTACTAATCGTTCGAGACTTTCTTAAAGTTTTTCCCGAAGACTTGCCGGGCATTCCACCAGTCCGACAAGTGGAATTTAAAATTGATTTGGTACCTGGTGTTCCACCTGTAGCACGGGCACCTTATCGGTTAGCTCTGTCCGTGATGAAAGAATTGTCGGATCAACTGCAGGAACTTTCTGACAAGGGCTTTATTTACCTAGTTCCTCACCATGGGGAGCTCCGGTGTTGTTTGTCAAGAAGAAAGATGGATCGTTTCGAATGTGCATCGACTATTGGGAATTGAACAAGCGGAATGTAAAGAATCGTTATCTACTCCCGAGGATTGACGATTTATTCGATCAACTTTAAGGGTCGAGTGTATACTCGAAGATCGACCTGATATCGGGTTATCATCAACTACGAGTTCGTGAAAAAGACATCCCGAAGACCGCTTTCAGAACTCGATATGGTCATTATTAATTTCAAGTTATGCCATTTAGTTTGACGAACGCACCGGCGGTATTTATGGATCTCATGAATCGTGTGTGCAAGCCATATTTGGATAAATTTGTGATTGTATTTATTGACGATATCCTCATCTACTCGAAGAACAAAGAAGAACACGAAGAGCATCTTAAGTTAATCTTAGAGTTGCTAAAGAAAGAGGAGTTGTATGCTAAATTCTCTAAATTTAAATTTTATTCCCAAGGTACAATTTCTCAGCCACGTGATTGATAGTCAAGGCATTCACGTAGTTCTCGCCAAGATCGAATCCATAAAAGATTGGGCTTCTCTTATGTAACAACCGTGATTTGAGCAGGTTAGTTTAAACCTTTAGAAATGGCTAAGAGTTCATTTTTATGTATGTAAGTGTTGTGATATGTGAATTTATGTGGGCTAAGTGAGTTAATTATGTGCTTGATATCATTTGTGTGTATGAGCATCTCATTTGAGTGTGTTTGGAGAAAAAAAAAAATAAACTTCGGTGTTAAGTATTCTATTCGTTCAGGTATGGGTTGTATTTGGATATGAAGACTTGTGCATGCATTTCTACGTAAATACTTGGTTTAAGGATTAAGGTTTATAGGAAGTGTGTGTTATAGGGAAAGGAATATGTGTTGAAATATGGAAGTTGGTAGTTAAACTTTTTGGCATATATGAAAGTGAATTTCGAAATGAAAAGTTTATTTTTAAAAGTAGTCTTATAAGAAAAAGGTTTACCAATTAGCTTATGTTTTTTATAAAAACTTAAGGTATTGAAGGTAATTAAGTAACTAATAAAAGATTAAAAAAAATATTTTTTTATACATGAATAGTAAATACGAATTTTAGAAAAATAAAAAAAAGAATAAAGTCCAATCCTAGTAGGACTCTAATAAAGGGAAAAACTAATTTTAGTATAATTAGGATTCTAATATGGTAATTATCTAGACCCTTTCCCCACACTATAAATACAAACCCATATCCCTTATTTTTTTATACACCAGTCGAATTCAAGAGAAAGAAAAAAGATTTTATTTATTCAAGATCAAGTTAGGTGATTTGTTGTTCAAGAATTAAGGTTTAGGTATGTTTCAATTAAGCTTTTGTTAATTAGTTATTATTAAATCATGTAATAATTATTTTTTTTTTTTTTTCAAGATGGATCATTGCAGGTTTTATAAAATCTGTAAATTAATATAATTAAACAAGTTAATAATGATAAGGGATGAATTATAAGTATGATGGTATGTTCGGTTAGGTTTAGAATGCGTTAGAAGTTGATTTACATTTGAGCGGAATTTAGGGATGTGTTGTTTCATGAATATCTATAGGTTAGAAGCATGAATTGATGTGAATCCGGTGCCTATGATGTATCTCAGAGAGTCTAGTTTCTAGAACATCCGGCCTCGAAAGTTTTTAAGGTCGAGAAGTCATTCAATTGTTGGTTACAAGAAAGGTTGTCAAAGCCATAAATTGTCTGATTTTAGGTCAGATTACGAGGTGTAAAATCCCCACTTAAAATTTGGATTCTAGGTTTATCCAATCTAGTGGAGTTTAGTTCTATAGTTTCTATTAACATCACCCATAGGAGAGCTTCTGATTAGGAGTCTAAGTATGGTTTTAGGTCCAAACGTTTTAGTGTTCGCTACATAGATCCGAATTTGAGTAGTTACAGTTTGATTTTATTTTGGGGCACTTATGAGGGGATATAAATTAGTGGAAAAATCAGGGTGATAGTAAAATATTATATTTAATGCAGGTGATTTTGGTAAAATTTATAAAGTGTCAGTAGACTGTGTTTAGAAAATGGTATAGTGGACACTAAAATTCTGCATTTTCGGGTAAATTGTTGAACATTGAAAAAGTGTGTAAACGAATTGGTAAATGTTGGGCATGGTGTCGGGGTGACCCATGGGGGTAATTAAACACCTTAGACATCCATCATATGATTGTTACATGGGCATAGAATTTTAGGAATAGTCGCGTGTACGTGCGTTTGTTTGATTTTATAGTTTTGTGCAAGGAGTTTAGAAATTGCTTAAGCATTAGGTGAGTTTCATAGCCCCTTTTTCTTATATTTTCTTGGGGTGAAAATGATGCTATGAGTTTAAATGTTTTAGTTACTGTGATAATGCTTTTTAAATAAGGCATGGGCTATACGAGACTATTGTATGTTATGTGTTACTTGCTAATATAATATGGATTGTTGTGGATTGTTAATAGTGAGCGTGATTGTCTCATTGTTGTGGATTGTTAATAGTGAGCATCTCATTGTTGGGGATTGTTAATAGTGAGCGCGATCGTCTCATTGTTGTGGATTGTTAATAGTAAGCGTGATCGTCTCATTGTTGTAGATTGTTAATAGTGAGCGTGATCGTCTCATTGTTGTGGATTGTTAATAGTGAGCGTGATCGTCTCATTGTTGTGGATAGGGATATGTTTGTGATGTTTGAGCGTGAGCGTCTCAATGTGGGTTGATGTGATTGCATGTTAGCTTGTATGATAGTTCGTTGTATGTTCTGCTATGCTATGTTTTATTTATCACACTGATTTCAAAGTGAGTTATTGGCATGTCTTAAACCTATGACTCTCACCAACATTATGTTGACGTTTAGGCATCATTTTCAGGTGAGCATCATGGGTATAAGATAGAGAGAAGTGGCTAGAAAGAGACCATAGGATGTCATGGAGTTTATTGCTTTTATGTCTTGAATATTGCATTGTTTGAATTATGGATACTTGTTGCATGTCTTTCTATTGGCGAGAACTTTCGTTTCATCAATAAAGACGCCTTTTTGGATTTGGATTAGTTTTATGGGTATTGTTATAACACTTTGTGTCTATACTTTGCTTATTTATTGCATGTAGAATTCTCTTTATAGACGCCATTATGTTGTGATGATATCCATGATGTTAAGCCTCGCGTTTTCGCCTTGGCGGGGTGTGACAGATTGATATCAGAGCATCAGGTTATAGAGAAGTAGGTGGTTGAGCCTAGACTATAACCTAGGGGTCCTTCATGTAGATGTATTTAGGGCTTAAGTGTTTAATGCTATAACTGTTATGCTTCCCCTCTATTTTTTTTGCATAGCTTATATATTTTATATTTTGCTAAGTTGTCATTTTAGTTATTTTGCCTACCACTATCTGATATGATATGTATTACTTTCTTAGTATTTTAGTTATGTTTTCCCCATACCCGTAGTAGTCTCGTTGGGGAACGTTTTCCAACTGGAAATTAGCGTTATAAGGAGCCTCTTTGTGGAACTGAGGAGATAGGATGGTGATCGTTTGTCGGATGTACGTAATAGGGCCGACTCGTGGAGTCGGGTATTCTTTCGGAGGCAAATCAAACCCAGCGAGGCCCAGCATAATTTTATACTGTCCTTTACCTTCGTCTGTTGTTATTGAGTTGTGATTATTTCTTTCGGATATTTCGTATATTTGAAAGGTCGTTGGAGGGGGACTTTCGTTCCTTTATGTCGTTTCGATTTCAATTTGATATAAGGTAAGTAGTTTTTGTGGGGCTTTCTTTTATATGTTAGCTGGAGTGGTTTAAGATGTGGCAATGTGGTTTATGTGTTATACTGTGAATTTTGAATTGATAAGGGGTAATCTTGGAAGTAAGTACACGTGTAAAAGGAGGCACTATTATTATGGTGGCCACATAATTATTAATGGCATCAACACACGTAGGACCTTGTGACCATTGTTTGCATTTTATTTGTGTTTGGTTGTAGTGGTAGTGTAAATTTTTTTTTTTGATATGTGTTTTCATGTTAAGGATGGTAGTATGGGTACAGAATTATTCGCTTACCCTAATTGGAGGATATGTTAAGCTGTGCTATATAGATAGTAGTTTATGATATCCTAGTATTGCGGAGATATACATAGTATTGCTATTATTGTGGTTGCTTGTTTGCTCGGTTGGTTTGTTTGGATGTTCTGAGTCTAAGCTTAGCATCCCGTTCAATCGTACTTTGTTAGTTAAGGTTACGATTTTTCCTATTCGATGTCTAGATGTATATGGTTGTTTGGAATTGCTCTTTCGGATAAAAGGCGTTTTGTTTGTTCTTCTAGTTGCATTGATTTCTCGTATGAGTATCAATACGTTTCATTTTAAGCAATAATTGTTCCTTACATATTAGTGTGGTTTCATTGCTCCCTTGGTTGTTTATCCTTGTTTTCATAACCCGTTGGCGAGTGATAGTATTGATGCATTTTAGGTTGCTTTGTATGATGTTATTTTGCGTTAAGACCTTACGTTTTCTTTTAGGTGCGTAACTGTATTGCAGAGTTTTCTTGTACGAGTTCGTTTGATTTTATTTTGAGTATATGGTTCCTGGTATTTTCTTTCGTTTTCAAACAATAGAATTGTGTTAGAGTCTGTACGGTGTTTTACGATCCCTTTTGGTATTATGGTGTCTTTTGTTTGAGTAACATATTTCATAATTGATGTCTAATTATAAAAGTCCTTTTGAAGTATTGTGTTAGTGTTTGAGAAAAACTGTGTTTAAAATGATCCTTGTAAATAGAATATGTTTAAATGTCTATGACATATAGGATATGAAAATTGTTGAGGTGGTAAAGTTAAATTTTATTTTATTATAAAAAGATGGTTTAATGTGTTTCATAGTGGTAACGGTCGGTTACACATTAGAATAATCCATCTCTAGATTTTTATACAACCAGATATGAATTTTTCAAGATGACATTTAAGATAATTTCATTATTATTTAAAATGATTTTTTACTTAAAGTGACTTTCTTTAATTTAATCGATTTTTATAATAACATTATTTAATTTGGTCTTTCGATACTATTGTCGATAAATGGTATATAAGATTTCCGTCTTTAGTATTGATTTTTTTATGTGTTCATTTGTCGTGGTACGCTTGTTGATTTTCTTTCGTTTGCGTTTTCACTCGGTGCATATACGTATCCTTTCTTTCAATGGATTCTTATGTATTTGATCCACGGCTATTTGCATATGTGGAATCTCCTATATGCATTCTAGCCTTTGACTCGATATTCGTTTATTATCCTATTCGATTGTTCGTAACCCTTGGAATTCGTTGATACCGTTGAGTCGTGGAAGCTTTGATGTGCTTGTGGGAATGGACCGGTTGTCCAAGAGGAAGTTTGTGATAGTATGTCATGAGAAGGTAGTTGAAATACCGTTGGAAGGTAGTAGGAAACTTAGGGTTCAAGGGGAACGTACTTTAGGAGCCGCTAAAGCTTTAATGAACGCGAAGGTAGATGAACCGAAAGTGGGTGATATTTCTATTGTGAGGGTTTTGTGATGTCGTAACACTAGGGAGATTTGTCGGGATTACCTCCACAACGACAGGTTGAGTTCGCTAGATTTGGTTCATGGTTAGCGACGCTAGTTACTATGTCTCCATATCGTCTAAGCACCTTGGAAAATGCAAGTTATTGTCTGAACTACATGTGAGGTTGCAAGACAAGGGTTTCATACGACCTAGTCATTTTCCGTGAGGAGCACCAGTGTCGTTTGTTAAGAAGAGAAGCATGGAGTTCATTTGAAGTTAGTGTTGGAATTACTAAAGAAGGAGAAGTTGTATGCTAAGGTTACTAGTGTGAGGCAGTGAAGATATTAGGAAAAAGTTTCATATGACCACCATCTGAGATTGATTATTCTTAGGATTGGCAGGTTACTTACTACGTTTCGTCGCAAACTTTCAGATTGTTTAAACCCATTACTTCCCAAACTGAGAGGGATCTAAAAGATAAGTGGGGCTGCAGAACGAGAGAGGCTTTCTAGACCTTGAAGAATGATTTGTGTGACGCTTCGATAAATCAAATGTAGTGGTTGATGCGTTGAGTAGAAAGGGAGAGTGAAACTAAGACGAGTAAAGAGCAATGTTCTTGTACTATCCAGTCAAATGTAAGGACTAGGGTATTGGCGTACTCCAAGTGAGACGTCAAGGTAGAGAACGCGCAGCAGAAGAAAATACTGGGTGACCTGGACCAAAACAATGAAAAGAGGGGCAGATGATGGTTAGTACTTTATGGATTAAAATTGTATAGGAGTATGAGTAATGCAATTCGCTACATCCAGGAAAGAACGAGTGAACCCTTGACGTGTTCGAGCGATGGCTTAGTGAACCATTTAGTATGGGGAGTAAGAGAATGGATACTGGAACAGCCCTAAGTGAGGTATTCAAGACAAGAGAACGCGCTCGTAGAAAGGCTAAATGGTTTGATCAACATGGGAAAGGAAGGAAGACAGAGTTTGTATTTTATGCTCGGTATTGGTTCCTTTGGTAGGAAGTGAATTGGATATGGCCTATGCATCAAGGTTGTTGTTACATCTTGGGAGCAGATAAGATGTACTATAATCTTGGAGACATGTATTGGTGGCCATGAATAGAGAAGGATATAGCTATCTATGTTAGCAAATTTCGGACTTGTTTAAGAGGTGAAGGCTGCAATGTCAAATACTTTTGGCTTGCTGCAACAGCCTGGGACACTTGCATGAAAATGAGATAGAATCACCATGGATTTTATCATTAAAGTTCTAAGGTCAAAGTAGTGAGTATGATGTGATTTGGGTGATGGTCGATAGACTGACCAAGTTAGCTTAATTTCTAGCTATACAAGAAGATTTCAAGATGTGAAGTTGGCAAGGATTTATATTGATGTGGATAATTGCATGGAATGGAATTATGGTGTGTTCATAGATTGAGTTGGATGATTTACTTGTGGTTTTGCAGACGCTGCAGGGAAAGGTGTTTAGAGCAACATGATTGGATTTGAGTACTGCGTAGAACATCCTCAAGCGGATGGACAAAGTGAACGTATGATTCAGACTTTGGAAGATATAATGAGGGCATGTGTTATTGATTTTTGGTAGTAGTTATCATCGCGAGCATTTGGTGTGCTTTCCGTTTGAAGCTTTGTATGGAATAAATTGTAGTCGCCTGTTCTATGGGCGAGATTAGAGAGTGTAGTATGTCTGGCTTGATATAGTACTAGATACGACAAATAAGGTAGTATTGATAAAAGTAAATCTCAAAGCGGCAAGAGATCGTCAAAAGAGCTATGCGGATAAGGGACGTAAACCGTTAGAGTTTAAGGTGGGTGATAGAGTACTATTGAAGGTGTCGCCTTGGAAGGGCGTAGTGCGTTTTTGAAAGAAGGGTAAGTTGCACCTGAAACATAGGACCATTCTGAGATTCTTAAAAGGATCGGCTCGTTGCTTATCGGTTAAGTTGCCGAGTGTTGAGTAGTGTGCATGACACATTCCACGTGTCAAATTTAAAGAATTGTTTGGCGGATGCTAATTTGCATGTGTCGTTGAATGAAATCAAAATCGAAAAGACTTTACATTTTATTGAGGAACTTGTAGAGATAATGGATCGTGAAGTTAAGAGTTTAAAGCATAGTAGATTTTTGCTTGTGAAAGTTCATTGGAATTCAAAGCGTGGTCCCGAGTTCACTTGTGAGCGTGAAGACGATATGAAGTCTAAGTATCCTCAGTTATTTGGTTGATTAGTTGTATTGAATGGCTAGTAAATCTCGGGATATGAGATTTCCTTAAGGAGGGGAATAATGTGAAAACCTTGTTTTGAGCAGTGAGTTTAAACCTTTACGAAATGATCAAGTGTTTATTTTTATGTGTGTAATGGTGTTTATGTGAATTTATGTGGGTTAGGTGAGTTATTTATGTGGATTGATAGAAAAACATTTTGAGGTATTATGGCATCTCATTTTGAGATGTGATTGTTTTTGGGGGTTAAGTATTCCATTCGTTCCGTATGGTGATAAATGGATATGAAAGACGAATGCATGATGCTACGTCAATACTTGTTCTAAGGATTAAGCGTTTATAGGAAGTGTGTGATATTGGAAAGGAATAATGTGGTTGAAATATGGAAGTGGTAGTAAACTTTTCCATATATAGAAAGTGGAATTTCGAAAATGAAAGTTCTTTTTAAAAGTAGTTTATAAGAAAATTGGTTTACCATATTAGCTTATGGTTTTTTTAAAAACTTAAAGTATTGAAGGGTAATTTATTAAACTAATGAAGATAAAAAAAATATTTTTTTATATATGGAATAGTAATACGAAATTTAGAAAAAATAATGAATAAAGCCCCATCCTAGTAGGGACTCTCATTAGGAAAAACTAAATTTTAGTATAATTAGGATTCTAATATGGTAATTATCTAGATCCTTTTCCCCACACTATAAATACAAACCCATATCCCTTATTTTTTTTATACACCGGTCGAATTCAAGAGAAAGAAAAAAAAGATGTTATTAATTCAAGATCAAGCTAGGTGATTTGTTGTTCAAAAATCAAGGTTTAGGTATGTTTCAATTAAGCTTTTGTTAATTAGTTATCATTAAATCATGTAACAATTATTAAGATGGATAATTAAGGTTTTATAAAATCCTGTTATTATTAAATTTAAACTTGTTAATAATGATTTAGGATGAATTATAAGCATGATGACGTATTCGGTTAGCTTTAGAATGCATTAGAACTTGATTTAGGTTTGAGCAAAATTTAGGGCTGTGTTGTTTCGTTAATATCTAGAGGTTAGAATCATGAATTGATGTGATTCGGATGCCTATGATGTAGCTTAGAGAATCTATTTTCCAGAACATCCGGCCTCGAAAGTTTTTAAGGCCGGGAAGTCATTCAAATGTTGGTTATAAGAAAAGTTGTCAAAGCAGTAAATTTGGGTCAGATTTAGGTTAGATTACGAGGTATAAAACCCCCACTTAAAATTTGAATTAGGATTAGCCAGTCTACAGGAGTTTATTTCTATGTGTCTATTAAAAATCCCCCAAAGTAAAGCTTCTGATTTTGGAGTCTAAGTATGGGTTTTTTTGGTCAAACTTTTTAGTGCTAGTACAGATCCGAAACTGGAGTAGTTAAAAAGTTTTGTTTCTTATTTGGGGCTATTACGAGGGTATATCACTTAGTGGAAAAATCTGGAGATTAGTAAATCCTATACTTGAATGCTTGATTTTTGGTAAAATTTATAAAGGTCAGTAGGTGTTGTTTAGAAAATCGTATAGTGACACTAAAATTGTGCATTTTCGGGTAAATTGTTGAACATTGAAAAAGTATGTAAACGAATTGGTAAATGTTGGGCATGGTGTCGGGGTGACCATGAGGGATAAATAAACAACTTATTTTTTACATCCATAATATGATTGTTACATGGCATAAGATTTTGTTCTTAATCGCGTGTAACATGCGTTTGTTTGATTTTATAGTTTTATGCAAGGAGTTTGGAAATTTCTTAAGCATCAAGTGAGTTTCATAGCCCCTTTTTTCTTATATTTTCTTGTGATGGAAGCAACAACGTACACGAGTCTTGGTTAAACATCATTTCGTGCACCAAAACTCAAAAGTATTTGCTAAAAGGATGTCAGGTCTTTTTGGCAAATATTACCACAAAGAAGGCCGAAGACAAATCTGAAAAGAAGCGACTTGAAGACGTACTAATTGTTTGAGATTTTCCCAAAGTATTTCCTGAGGACTTGCTAGGAATTCCACCAGTCTGACAAGTGGAATTTCAAATTGATTTAGTACCTGGTGTTGCACCTGTAGCATGGGCACCTTATCGGTTAGCTCTGTCCGAGATGAAAGAATTGTCAGATCAACTGCAGGAACTCACCTTGGGGTGCTCCAGTCTTGTTTGTCAAGAAGAAGGATGGATCATTCCGGATGTGCATCAATTACTGGGAATTAAATAAGCTAACGGTAAAAAACCATTATCCACTTCTAAGAATTGATGACTTATTTGATCAACTTCAAGGGTCGAGCATCTACTCGAGGATCGACCTAAGGTCGGGCTATCATCAATTGAGGGTTCGTGAAGAAGACATCCCGAAGACTGCTTTCAAAACTCGATATGGACATTATGAATTTCAGGTTATGCCGTTTGGTTTGACTAACACACCGACTATATTTATAGATCTCAAGAATCGGGTATGCAAGCCATACCTGAATAAATTTGTGATTGTCTTCATTGATGATATTCTAATTTACTCAAAGAGCAAGCAACAGTATAAGGAGCACCTTAAGTTAATCTTAGAGTTGCTTAAGAAGGAGGAGTTGTATGCTAAATTTTCTAAGTGTTAATTTTGGATCCCCAAAGTAGAGTTCCTCAGTCACGTGATTGACACTCAGGGTATTCACGTGGATCCCGCAAAGATCGAGTCCATTAACGATTAGGCATCTCTTAAGACACCAACGGAGATTCGTCAATTTTTAGGTTCTTATCGATGATTCATTGAAGGGTTCTCAAAGATCGCCAAATTAATGACCAAGCTGACCCAAAAGAAGGTCAAGTTTGATTGGGGTGACAAACAAGAAGCTGCCTTTCAGTTATTGAAGCAGAAACTATGTAGCGCACCTATTTTGGCTCTACCTGAAGGAGCTAAGAACTTTATTGTTTATTGCGATGCTTCGCATAAAGGATTAGGTGTTGTCTTAATGCAAAATGAGAAGGTGATTGCTTATGCATCACGACAACTAAAGATCCATGAGAAGAATTATACAACTCATGGTCTGGAGTTAGGAGTAGTGGTGTTCGCTCTAAAGAATTGGAGACACTATCTGTACGGAACAAAGTGCATTGTGTTCACTGACCACAAAAGTTTACAATACATTCTTGACCAAAAAGAGTTGAACATGAGGCAACGTCGCTGGTTAGAGTTGCTTAGTGATTCCGATTGTGAAATTCGTTATCACCCGGGGAAAGCAAACGTAGTGGCCGATGCTTTAAGTCGTAAAGAACGGATTAAGCCATTATGGGTTTGAGCCTTAGTTATGACTATTAGTTTGGATCTCCCTAGGAAAATTTTGGAAGCTCAGATAGAAGCGATGAAACCGGAAAACTTTAAAGCTGAAGATGTAGGAGGTATGATCAGGAAGGATCTCCTAAAGGAAAAATTGGAACCCCGTGCTGACAGAACTCTATTTTTAAATAACAGGAGTTGGTTACCGTGCTATGGTGATCTGAGGACCCTGATTATGCATGAGTCCCACAAGTCAAAATATTTTGTCCATCCGGGTTCCGACAAGATGTACCAGGACATGAAGAAATTATACTGGTGGCCAAACATGAAAGCCGATATTTCCACCTATGTTAGCAAGTGCTTGACGTGTTTAAAATTTAAAGCTGAACACCAAAAACCATCTGGTTTGTTGGTGCAACCTAAGATTCCTCAATGGAAGTGGGACAATATCACCATGGATTTTGTCACCAAACTCCCTAAGACGTCAGGTGGTTATGATACCATTTGGGTGATTGTAGACCATTTTACTAAGTCTACACACTTTTTACCTATGAGGGAAAATGATTCTATGGACAAATTGGCAAGACTATACTTGAAGGAAGTACTCACGAGACATGGAATACCAGTCTCAATCATTTGTGACCGTGACGGTAGATTCATGTCAAATTTCTAGAGAGCGTTTCAAAAGGCTTTGGGTACCCGTTTAGATATGAGTACTGCTTACCATCCGCAGACCGATGGACAAAGCGAAAGAACCATTCAGACACTAGAAGATATGTTACGCGCTTGCGTGATATACTTTGGGAATGGTTGGGATAGACACTTACCACTAATCGAATTTTCATATAACAATAGTTATCACACTAGCATTAAATCTACCCCATTTGAGGCACTTTATGGTCAGAAGTGTCGTTCACCTATTTGTTGGGCCGAGGTCGGAGAGGCTTAGCTCACCGGTCCAGAAATTATTCAAGAGACAACCAAAAATATCATTCAAATCAAGAGTAGACTTCAAGCCACTTGTGATCGCCAAAAGAGTTACGCCGATGTGAGGCGTAAGCCTTTAGATATTCAAGTTGGTGACAGAGTTATGCTAAAAGTTTCACCTTGGAAAGGGGTTATCCGTTTTGGCAAACGGGGGAAGTTGAACCCAATGTATATTGACCCTTTCAAGGGGTTAGCTAAAGTGGGAACCGTTGCTTACAGACTCGAACTTCCTCAACAATTAATCAGGGTTCATAGCATGTTTCACGTATCCAATTTAAAGAAGTGTTTATCCAACGAGCCATTGGCAATTCTGTTGGATAAAATACATATTGATGACAAGCTTCACTTCGTTGAAGAACCAATGGAGATCATGGATCATGAGGTTAAACGGTTGAAACAAAGCCGTATTCTAATTATCAAGGTTCAATGGAACTCTAAGAGGGGTCATGAGTTCACATGGGAACGTGAAGATCAAATTCGAAAGAATTATCCGCATCTCTTCACAAAAATCACACCCTCGACAGGTGCCGCATCTTGAGCCTTGCGGACAAGGCTCCTTTAACAAGGGAAGACTATAACATTTTGTTATTTCAGGTTATATTACATTTGGAGTATTTGTTATGTATTAAAATCTTTACATTTACAAGGATGAACAAATTAAGCTTCGGGCTTTTGTAACAAACAAGTTTATTAAATCTAATGTATCATTTTTAAACGACTCATATAAAGGTCGTTCTCATATCTTGTGCTATTGATCTATGATGTAACGCTCTCGGACCCTCATTCCGCTGCGACCTAATTTGAGGGTGTTACAACAAGCCACTCTTGGCTTTGGACTATAAATATCACCCTTCTAGCATATTAGGAGGGTGTTGTTACCATTTCTCACATATTGTAATCTCCTACCTCTCTTTTCTTCTCTCTACTTTCTCTCTCTAAACTTCTTTCTCTTTTCTCTTATTTGGCTCGTGTAGATTATGGCTTATTAGTAGCTTAATATGTTATGTATGGATTCATAGTATTTGGGATAACATGTGGTATCAAGAGCAAAGGGGTTTTTGGTGATTTTTATTTTGTTTCGTGTATAAGAAAGCCAAAACGTGGCTTATTTGAGCTTATTTGGTCAAGGTTTTCTTATTTTCTATAGTTTAGTTTGATTTGTCTATTAGTCTAGTAGCTTATCTAAGTAGAAACAAAGTTTTTTGTTAAAAAAATTTCAAGCTTATTTTGTACTTTTTCTTGATTCAAAAAGTGGAAACAAATTTGGTGTTAAAAACCATAAAGTTTGTGTTTTTATGCTTCTTATAGCTTAGTAATACTTAGTTTTGAAAAAGAAATCAACAAAAAACATCAAATAGTATGTCTTTTAGGTGATTCAAAAAGTGTTTTTTCGGATTTTTTGAAGGAGGAGGAATATACCTTGAAGGAGGAGGAATATACCACTTTTCTTAGGAGGAACATATGTATTTGCTTAGAAGGAACATACGTATTTGCTTAGGAGGAACATACATATTTGCTTAGGAGGAATATACCACTTTCATTAGGAGAAATATACACTGTTTATTTATTGGGAGGAATATACCACTTTTATTAGGAGAAATATACACTGTTTTTTCGTTGGGAGGAATATACCACTTTCATTAGGAGAAATATACATTGTTTTTTCATTGGGAGGAATATACCACTTTCATTAGGAGAAATATACATTGTTTTTCATTGGGAGGAATATACCACTTTCATTAGGAGAAATATACACTGTTTTTTCATTGGGAGGAATATACCACTTCTATTAGGAGAAATATACATCATTTTTCTCAACGAATTCTTATTTCACGGTTTCTTCTTGATTTAGTAAAATCCCGCGAAAGTCTCATTTCTTTTCTCGGTTTAATCAAGACTTGTAAAATCCCATGAACTAGAATTCCATACTCAAAACATAATATCCACAACCACAATCACTTCAAAAATTTAAGATTCGATATCCATTCACAACAACATCAAAATGTTAAATACCAATAACAACTTGCAAACTCAAACATCAAATGCTCTTCACAATGCCATCATGGAAGTTGGTGGTAAAGACAATCCACTAATGTTAGAACCTAGTAATTACGTTCAGTGGAAATCTCGAATCAAGAGATACATCGACACAAAACCTAACAATGAACTCATCCATTATTGTCTCTAGAATCCACCTTACAAATTCAAATGGGCTGTAAGAACAATTCTAGTTGCATAAGGTAGTTTAGAAATCACTACAGAAGGGTACATGGAGAACTATAAGAATGTTTCACAAGACATAAGGAACCAATTAGATGTTGAAGCTGAAGCTGTTCAGATAATTCTCACAAAGATTGATAATGATATCTACTCCACAGTTGATGCTTGTCCAAATGCATGTGAGATGTGGAAACTATTGAAAGGTTGAAACAAGGTGAATCAATTAATGTTCAAGATCTTGAAACCAATCTGTATTGGGAATTTGGAAAGTTCATATCCAGGGATGGTGAAACACTTGAATTATATTACTCAAGGTTCTGCAAGATGGTAAATGAGCTTGTCAGAAATCAGTGTGATGTTACCAATCATCAAGTGAATGTCCAGTTCTTACTTCAATTACAACCAAAATGGAAAAGGTTTGTGACACTTGTTAATCCATAGTCAAAAGTTAAAGACTGTCGGTCCTACTCACAAACATTATGACATTTTGAAGCAACACCAAAATGAAATCAATGAGATAAGAGCTGAAAGACTAGCACGTACTGTTAATCCACTTGCACTTGCTCAACAATAACTAGTTTACCTTCCTCAAAACCATCCTACTCACTACACTCAAAATTCCTCAACAAGACCATAACAAGTTGCTACCAGAAACAGAGGTAAAGCAATTATCAACTCTTCTCAACCCACTTATGATTAAGAACCTGCTATGTTGCTGACGATGATGAAATGTCAAAGGAGAAGGAGATTGATGAACTCATGGCTTTAATTTCTCTATAATTCAAGAAAATCTACAAACCTACCAACAACAACCTCGGAACTTCATCAAACACCAGTAGAGCAAATCAGGATAATACTCCAAGAATCAACAGAGGAACTGGGTATGATAATCAAAGGGTAGTCAATGTTGTTGGGGCTAGGGAGAATGTAGGTACACAGGTGGTACAACAGTTTGGAATTCAGTGTTATAATTGCAAGGAATATGGGCATGTAGTAAGCGAATGTCAGAAACCGAAATGGGCAAATGATGCAACTTATCACAAGGAGAAGATCCTATTGTGTAAGCAAGAGGAAGCTGGATTTCAGTTGAATGCAAAGCAAGCTGACTGGAGAGATGACACTGATGATGAACCTGAAGATCATGAATTAGAAGCACATTATCTGTACATGGCACAGATTCAAGAGGTTACTCCAGATGCTGCTGACAATTCTGGACCCATCTTTGATGTTGAGCCGTTGCAAAAGGTACAAAATGATAATGATAACTATAAGATTAACTATCGAGCCTGATTCCCGATACTTTCCTATTACAACGTTAACTAATTGATTGACCGAGACTTATTGATTCATTAGATATGAGCAATAATGGAGAGGCTGACCAGGATGATGATGATCTTGCTAGAGAACGTGATTTGTTTGCTTCTTTAATTGAAAAACTAAAATGTGAAATTGATGAAAGAAATTATCATAATACTCTGTTGGAATCATTAAACAAGACTTGTTGATAAATTGAAAAGTGAAATTGAAGATTTCGAAAACAAAAATAAATGTTTAGAATCATCAAATAATCTTTTAAAAGAAGCAAACATTGAACTAGCAAAGAATAATCAATTGATGTTCAAAGACCTTAAGAAGTTCCAAGCTGAACTTAATAGGTATCATGATGTGAATTATGCGTCAAAGATGGAAATAAATTCTGCAAAAGCTAAAGGGGAACTAGTCTCACAAAAATGTCTTCTGAAAAGTCATTTAATGAATATACTCAAAAGATAAATAATTTAAATCAAATGATTTCAGAAATGAAAAAGGAGCTTATTGCACATCAAAAAACCATCTCCATAATGTCACAAGAAAAAGAGGCTCAAAAGAAGTTTTACAAAACTCGTGAAGACAAAGAAATTAAAAAGGTCATTGCCTTGGAAAACAAAGTCAAGGTTTTAGATGATATTGTATATAAAATCGGTCAATCAATTCAAACAATGAATATGCTTAATCGTAATTGTAAAATGAGTTTTGTTAAACCTGAGTTCCTCAAGAAAGATCAAAGAGCGAATCTTCGTATGTATGATATAGGTTGCTATAATGATAATCTTGCCTTAATGTTAGCTTCTGAATCGAACAAAATGATTCGTCTTGCCCAAGAAAGTCGATCAAAATTAAGTGATTTAATCAAACCTTTTGATTATAAAAACTTGAATAATTTTTATGATTTGTTCATTCCACAACGTGAAAAGTCTGCTGAACAAAGATATTTTTCAGAAAGGTCAAGAATAAGTCACACACCTGTAAAAAATGAAAATTCAAAAGAATCTTTTAATAAACAAACAACTTTGTTAGAAAAACGGATGGATGAATACATTCTGTTGGATCAAAAGTGTAAAAGTTCTAAAGAACTTTTTAAAATTAAAAGTAGTGTTGACACGATTTTTGATGGAGTGGAACGTTGCAAACAAACAATTTCTAAAAGAACATATTTTGGTCATATAGATCCGTTTATTCAAAATACCATTGAAGGAAATTTTAGTCCTTAAATTCGTGCAATTTTGGCTAACTTAGAAAAATTTCACTTGTGTTTGAAAGAGGAAATGGTTGATGATTTGAGATACTATTCTCTTAAACATGAAGTAGACTCTCTCAAATCTCAACTAGAAACTCAAAAACACAGTTTTTGAATGAAATCGACCGACTTTCTAGGGAATATTATTATGTTGATCACATGAATGCTATACTTGGTGTGTATACAAAGCTTGATGAATTCACTGATTTATAATGTGATTATTTGGACCAAGTAGTCAAATGTGAACGTCTTGAAAAAGAGCTTTCAAAAAGAACAAAAAATGTCAATAACAAATCTTTCAATGAATTGTCAAAAAGATTTTCTGAACTTGAACAACATTCAATTAATCTTGAACTTTCTTTATAGCAAAGTCAGGAACAACTTAACAATGACAAACTTTGGAAACAAAAAGAATCAACTTTATTTAGAAATCTAAATGTCAAATATTTTAAAATTCAAGATTTGAAAGCTCAATTACAAGACAAAAGCATTGCAATAAGTGAGTTGAATAAACTTATTGAAAAAATGAAAGGAAAATCTGTGGAAACTAAGTTTGAAAAATCATTGGTTATTCGACAACCGAATGCTTTTTAATGTCAAAGACAATCAATTTTAGGTAAACCGGCTACTTTTTCAGATTCTCTTGCACAGAAAGATGTCAAAGTCGGTAACCATAAATAATGTGTCCAATGATCTTTCAAAACCAGTCACTGCACATATTTTACCTCAGAATGTGAATACAGTTCAAAAGAACATAAATGTGATTGCACCAGGAATGTATAAAATGCACACAAGGCCTAATCAAACTAGTATAACATAGTTGCCTCATGACACTAGGAAAACTAACAAACGCATGTCTTTCTCTGCAAGAGTAATTCCCACTACTAGTGTTAGCAGACCATAGCTTAAGAGCAATCAATTGGAAGATAGAGTCATGCATAACAATAGTCAAGGGAAAAAGCAAGAAGTAGAAGACCACCGTAGCAATTTTAAGTTTTCTAATAATAAAACGTCTGTAACTGTGTGTAATGACAGTTTGAATGCTAAGACCTCGAATGTAAACTTTATTTGTGTTACTTGTGGAAAATGTATGATGAATGACAATCATGATATATGTGTTCTTCATTATATTAATAGCGTGAATTCTAGGACTAAACAGCCAATTGTTGTGCCTATTAGTACTAGAGAACCCAAAAGAAATGTGAAACAATCTGTCGCAACACCACTTAAGAAAACAGTTGTTGCATAATCCACTAACCAAAAACCTAGAAGCACAACTAGGAAGCAATATAAGCATGTTAGTAAGACATGTAGATGGTGGTACTCTAAGATCACACCACTAGGATATACATGGAAACCTAAGACTAGTACAGTGAATGTTAAACCAAATGTCAGTATGCCTCTAGGAACTAAATCTAGAACTACTAATATTTTGGAATCCATAACACTTAGGGGATCCACTTTGTCCAATACTCCATTGTCTTCTAATTCTTTCACAACTTAATAATCTATTCATCATCGACTTTGGGTGCTCAAAGTACATGACGCAAAATCTCAAGCTTTTAAGTAATTTTGTGAAGAAGTTTTTGGGTACGGTGAAGTTTAGAAATGATCAAATTGCACCGATTCTTGGTTATGGAGATCTGGTTCAAGAAAATATCACTATTAAAAGGTTTTTTTACGTCGAAGGGCTGAATCACAATTTATTCTTCGTAGGTCAATTCTGTGATGCGAATTTGGAAGTTGCTTTTTGGAAGTCTGCATGTTACATCCGTAATTTGAAGAGAAATGATCTTCTCACAGGTTCTTGTGGCACAAATATTTATTCCATCACTCTTCAAGACACATCTACTCCCAATCTAATTTTATTAATGGCTAAAGCTTCATCGTCACAAGCATGGTTATGGTATCGTCATCTTTCACATCTAAACTTCAATACCATCAACTTGCTTTCGAAGTATGATATTGTGACTGGCCTTCCCAAATTAAAATTCGTCAAAGATAATATTTGTTATTCTTGTGAGTTGGGGAAAGCAAAATGTAAGTCTTTGAAGACTAAAACTACCCCAAGCTCAAAGAGACGTTTACAAATTCTACACATGGACTTATGTGGTCCCATGCGGGTAGAAAGCTTTAATGTTAAGAAATATATGTTGGCAATTGTTGATGACTATTCAAGATATCTTGGACTCACTTCTTGAGATCCAAAGACAAAACATTGTTCAATAAGGCAATCAGAAAAATGTTCACTAATTCATGCAATCTTGTGGAAACATTTTTCTCCTCATGAAACTTTTCATGTCAACAAATTTTAATCAATTGGTATTTCAAATACTAAGAGATTTAATATTTTAAATAAGGGGAGAAAATATGATTATAATGTGATCTTTAAGACTTTAAGTGCATAACTCTTTCTTTCATGTGCGAAACAATTTCAAATCTCGATGCACATGTGTAGGGGGAGTATTTCAAAAGAATGAAACTCTCAAAGTGTTAAAAATGTCTTGATTTCTATGAAACACTTTAATTGATTTTCAATGGTTTTATGGTTTTGATCACTATACCCAACAACCAATTAACTCACGACGTCGATGAAGTCATAAGGTTGTTAAGGTTAGGTATAAGTCATATGATCCAACCAGAACCGGAGGGATCTACCTATGGACATTCCGTAGATTGAATTAGAAGTCCTTAGGTATGATTTAGAGAAGAATGAGAAACGGGAATAATGCCGACTAACACATGAGTTAACACTGGAACAATCACGACAAGGTGTTAGTAATAACATCTTGGTAAGCATTAAAGGGGTTGAAGAATGAAAAATAAATGTATGGATAAAGGGTGAAAAGAAAGAAGCATTCCACACAACTTTAGACAGAAACCGGGTCAATACATAATCTATCAAAAACACAAAGATGATTGTTGGTATTGAAGAAAGCCGTCATGGACCCAGTGATGCAATGCACAACCCTTCCTAGCCATTCAAGTTTATCTCAAAAGAGACTTGTCTCATTTGTCACGGAGATACACATGTTATCTATTGACTTTCTCACTACAAGTTAGTTGATATTGAAAAGGTGGCAGTCAGCTCCAGCCTCCGATTACTAAAACTAAAGTGCACAAATCGAGTCTAGAGCCAAGAGAGATAGAATTATAAATCTCATTAGGACACAATTCAGGTATAACACTTGTTGTTCATCAATATACAACATTTGGTATCAAAGAGTCCTGCGCATTATCCTTGTGATCTTGCCAGAACATCGGAGTGATACTCTCTAGCATTTACAGTGACGATGGAAATCCTTCTAGTGTTAACATCAAACAGCACTGCGGTAGGTGACTTGCAAGATTCTATATAAATCGAGCTTGTTTTAATAGGATATCGATTTTGGTCTAGTAAATGAATTGACGACTTAATCAGAAAGATGATAACTATCTAATTCACTCTTATAGTGTTGTCTACTTTGAGACATTCCAGTAATGAGAACAAGCAAGCATGGTGAAACTAATACATTTGTGTTAGAAGATCTTATGCTTTACGTGGAGAAATCCTAAAAGTCCCACTCGCCGACATATTACCCACATAAAAGCGTGACCGCTCTGACCCCTCCTTAATAATTATGTTTGAACCGTACCCATAGAATACCCACATAAAAAACCCTCGCTCGAAGGCCAATACCCTCACATTTTTGGAGAGTCAATATGTCAGCCTCACAAACTCAAATACACTTACCAGTTCCAGTAATGAGAACAAGCAAGCATGGTGAAACTAATACATTTGTGTTAGAAGATCTTATGCTTTAAGCTGGAAATCCTGTCAAGGAGGTTCTTCCAAATTGAACCTACCTGATCAAAAGTTGGTCCTTACGGAACGAAAGGTTATTGCAACCAAATCTCGATGAATGACAGAGTCATATTCTTCCATATCTGTTGTTTATTACTAACATTTAAATGCAGGTACAAACATCGGTGTTGCAGCCTAGTATGAGCCAAGTCGGATTCATTTCCACGTGTTCATACTCAAGTTTCAAAAGTCATACATTCAGCTTAAATGCAACAAGAATGTTATCAGTCAGAAAGCTCAAGTTTATGTCAAAATACTCTTCCACAACTTTGATAAGTCACAAATTTCCTTAATGTCATCAAAGATCTTCAAAGTCAAACAAGATAGGGGAGATTGTTAGCTTGATGAAGAAGAGGAGATTAGGATCCTCAAGATAAGTATAAGCATGTCGGTCAAGAGAACAAGTTGATCAAGAAAGTTAAATCAAGATGATTCAAGACATGGAGATGATGCAACATGAAAGATCTCAAGAACTCAAAGTCAAATGACGAAGGCTCAAGATCAAGATCACATAAATGACACCAAAAGAATGTTATCGGTCATCCTTAGCATTAATGAATAGATCCGTTACAAACAAGAAAAGACGAATACAAGATGAAAGAAGGCAAAGCTCAAGAGTCAAATAAAGATAACCTCCAATAAGAATGTCAACATTGGGGAGATTGAAGACGTCCTTAACATTGGGGGAGATTGTTAGCCTTATTTTATATAAGTCGAACAAGAATGTTGTTGGTCGTCTTTATAACATTTAGTCTTGTATTGTAATAGGCTAGTCGGGTTTAACGGGCTTGGACTTTAAGCTAATATTGTCTATGTTTCTAGCTAAAGCCCAACACAAGCCAAGCCTGGCCCAATAAGAAAAGCCCACGAGCCACTCTTAGCCTTGGACTATAAATGTCACCCTTCTAGCATGTTAGGAGGGTGTTGGTTACCATTTCTCACATAGTGTAATCTTCCACCTCTCTTTTCATCTCTCTAAACTTGTTTCTCTTTTTTCTTATTTGGCTTGTATAAATTATGGCTTATTGGTAGCTTATTATGTTGTGTTTGGAGTCATAGTATTTGGGATAACTTAAGGTTTAATAATCGATCTCAAATGCTATTCTATATTATATGAAATATCATTTTTATCAACAATTAACAGTTTAATTACGATATCGTTTTGTGTAGTTATGAATTTAAGAATAGAGGACTTAAACTTCACGTGACTTGAATAAGATATTGAAGAAAACAAGGGGGCTCATGAGTTGCCATTGGAAAGCATTTGAGGTTGCACAAAAAGGTTAAGGTTTCATCAAACACTGATGCATCTACTCTTTAAGTTTTTTGTGGTACGTTTAGGTCATTGATTGTCGCTAAAGCTCTTGATGGTGGTGAATCTGATACAGCTATCTACTAGTTATGGTCTTCCCATGTTAATGGCCATTTAGATTGGTACTGATCTAATTCGTCTTGTAAATTGTTGTTTGATGATTACTATTATTGTGCTACTCTCCTATCGGTAGTTCGATACACGCTCATAGTCCCAAGTGCTAACACGTTTTGAGGTTTATGTGATATATTTGATTCCAACTTGGTTTATGATCTGCCAATATTGTGTGCCTATTTGAATGTTTTTGGTAACTGAAAGCTCTGTTTTATGTCTGCAGTTGCAAGATAATTATATTCATTGTTTACTGATTCATGCAATGTAAATTTTTTTAACCCATCAGAGCAAACTCATCCTTGTTCCCCAGTACACGATCAGTTGTATTTAGTGGTAAATACCCATGCATTATATAACTATAAACTGCAGTGTTGGTTAAAAGCATAGCAAGTATGTTCGTCAATGGTTAAAGAAAATTTAGATTACGTACTGGTCAAATGTGAATTGTATATACCATTATATACTAATACGACAGTGTTACATGCTTTCGAGTTAAAAACTTGAAATCACCAACAACCAATCATTGAAATATACATTGATTTTGATTACAATTATTAAAGTCCTGTTACTAATAGAAAGCATGTTGAGATTATTATTTGAGGCGAATTGTACATTGCAAATCTAATTGTTTAGGTTTTATTGTGCAAATTCTGAAAAACGCCTGCACCCACGTCTATCTGATAAGGTCAGTCATTTACAACAGGTCAATAATAAGGGTACTCGCTATGAAAGTCTAGAAAGGCAAATGTGAAAACTGTGAGGAATATGCTGATTCTTATGTACACAGATCAGAAACAGCTAGAAGATGTATTTACAAGTTGCTCTAATCTTTTCTATTTGTTGTTCTTGCCATTGAATTGAAAGCAATACAATTCTTAGTACTCGATGCAGCTACAACACCTCTTTTTCTTTTTGTAATAATGGTGTTTCTTGTGACATTTGCAGATTCTTAAACTAAAAGCTGCTAATCTTTCGAATATAAGCTGCTTCAGTTGTATTCAGTTGTAATAATGACGTTTTTTGTAACATGCACATGTAACAGGTTGCATTATAATCTTCTAACAATATCTATGAGGTATGACTAATCTTTTGAATATAAGTTGCTTGGTCATTGTATTTGGTTGTTTCGCTCGACATGTACTTTTTTTTTCTCAAAACCCTAATAACATTCATTATGAGGCATGGCACCTCTGATGTACATCTAAGGAAAGTAGTATGCATATATATGTTTTCTGATAATATAAAATCCAAAGAAGTGTGTGCATATGGTAAATTATTTATGAATAGGTGTGCTTGAATATTGCAGATCCGTTATCATTCATTCACGAAGGTCTTCCAATATTTAATCAGATGGATGAGTATGTAGTCTGTAACATTCATTCATTTGGTGTAAAACAGGCTCAGGTATATATTATGTAATTACGTTAACAACAATTATATCACTATGAGGTATGGCTAATCTTTCGAATATAAGTTGCTTGGTCATTGTGTTTGGTTATTTCGTTCTACGGATACTCTTTTTTTCTCAAAACCCTAATAACATTCATTATCAGATATAGCTAATCTTTCGAATTGTCTGATAATTATTTAGATTAGCACATTGATTTTTGTTTTCTAATGCACATGTAACAGGTTGCATGTT
>BQNB010025420.1:0-59659 GCA_026074375.1 Tanacetum coccineum
GCACCCTATGTGGTGCTGCTGCTAAACCAAACGCATCCTTATTGGTTTCTTTGTTACCCCAAACACCCCCGCTGTTAACCAAACGCACCCTTATTGTTAACTGCACAACCAAACACCCCTTTTGAGTGTTATCCCGCAAACCAAACGCGCCCTATGGCTGTTTACAACCAACCAAACGCACCCTTGTGCGTGGTTTCATCAAACAAACGCACCCTCATGGTGCTTAAACTAGATCCAAACGCACCCTTGTGGGTCTTGACTTTAACCCGAATCGAACGTAGCCTCCCCCCCCCTTTGGTCGTTTAACAGCCAAAACAAACACCACCTTAGTGGTGGTTTTCACCACAAAACAAACACCCTCTTGGCTGTTTAAATAAACCACCCGCACCAAGGGGTGGCGGCTGTAGTGGTGTTAGTGGTGTGGTGATGTCGAGGGTGGTAGTGGGTGAAGTTAAAATAGATTGGGGTTCATTTTGTAACTTTTTAATATAGTTTTGATAAAAAGCGGTTCGGGACTTGTTTGAGCATCTTAACGGAGGATTCGAGTCACGAAACTTGCGCCATTGTTTTCCGAATCATTTTTCTGATAAAAATGAGTATTTACTCGACTAATTTTCGTAAACATTTTATAAAATTATTTAAAACGTTTATTATTTATTTTGTATATTACTGATAAACTTTGTCCGGAAAATAAAAATGAATTTTAACCCGAATATTCGCGTTTTTCAACAAATGCTTTTAATTAAAATGCTAAGTAATTTATTAAATATTTCTATTTAATAAACGGTGATAATTAAATATAATTTTAATTATTTTCAGCGTTGGAACGCGTTAGTTTCATTTCTAAAACTTTGCGAGGCTGTTTTAGCCCTTTTCTGCTCGTTTTCAAGTCTCGGATAAAGCTGAAAAATTGTCCGAAATATCGTTTTACATCAAATTGCTTTAGAGTCCGAGTTGTGAAAACGTGATTTAGTGGTTCGTTTTTGATACGTCAGCTTAGAAATAACATATATCTTTTTCGTTTTCAAGTCGAGTAAGTTAAAAATAACTTTGCACATGAGAGATGTAATAATAAATATGATTTATTATTTAAAATATGTTCCGAAAATTTTACCGGTTACGCGGTAATTGCTTTTATGTGACAATAAAAGGCCAAAAGTAAAAAAAGTCAAGTCGAACCCAAAAAGTCAAAGGGTAAAATAGTCATTTAAATTTTTCGAAAATTCCCGGATGTTACACACGAGGTTTAGTTATCTAACCTAGGGTTTTGATGACAAGTAAAGCAATAAACACACACAAGAAGACAAACAAACGATAGAGCAGCGGCCGAGAACTAATGTAAGGAAAACATATCAACCATGAATAATCTGATAAAACGCGGTTTGTTTATTAGTGCAATGATTGTCTTATCTCGAAGGGCATACCATTCCTAGACTTAGGCGGTACTTCTTCCTAAGACCTAGACACGCTAATTTTGTCACAATTAGACGCATCCGCATAAATCAAGCATTTGTTGATTATAATATATCTTAGGAGATTAATAATGGGATCGTATTAAACCTTAGCCCATCGGAACCTTACCCACTTACTTGCAGATATAGAGAGCTATCCCAGACTCTTATCCTATGCACACACAACACCGAAGTTGCATCGCATTAAATATGTAGGACTAGACCCAGTTGAATGATAGGTCGCATACAAAAGCACGTAAACAAGTATAAGATGATAAACATAATCAAACAATCAACGATAAATTAAGCAATTGATATAAACAAACAAAATATTAAATCTTCATAAACATGGCTGATACCTAAAGGTATCAGCCGATAGTCATTGTAAAAATACACACGGTTTGATATATGAACGATTAAAATAAAGAAACTTTAATCGAACGCGTATTCAGTTGCGCAAAGATTACAAGAGTTTTCCTATGATCTTGAGGCTCTTTTCTGACCTTCTATGCTCCTTTATTTGTCTCTTTGTCGACTTGGTGGTTTAGGGATTCACTTCATACCTAAAACTGAGTTTAGGATCGTCTATTTATAGAGTCTGGAAGTCGGTTCGATACGGCGTATCCAATGGGTTGGATACGGCGTATTGGGGTTTCTTGGAGTAGGGACCACGATTGATATCTTCCAGAATATTTTATTACTATATTGTGAATACGGCGTATTGATGTCTCCTAGATAAGGCGTATTGAGTCTTCAATCCTTCGTGGTTATTTGTAAAGTGTAGGCACGGATACGCTGTATCTTCTTAATGGATACGGTGTATTGAGGTAAAACTAGTTCCTTCTTCATGGTTGACCAAAGTATTATATACAGCGTATCGTTGATGTGGATAAGGCGTATTCTTCAAAGTCAGGCAATGGTATTTTAATTCGTCAAAGTCTTGGACACGTCGTATAGGTCTAGAATAACAGGGCGTATTTGCTGTCAGATCAGTAGAATTTCTCGAACTCTTCGTTTATGCTCCAAAATGCGTGCCTTTTAGCATAACTTCATCAAGTACTCCATAATTACTGCAATTCTCAAATACAAACGATTAAGTAACAATTCTTTGCAATAATCATACAAAATGGGTAATATACATAGGATAAATGATGCTATTTGATGTCATTAAATATCCCCCCACTTAAATCTTACTTGTCCTCAAGTAGCCTTTAGAAGTCTATATGTATCCCTAAGGATATTTTCCGTTAAAACATTTTTTTTAATCTATTACAAGTACACAACCAAACACCTCACAAAATAGGAAGATGAAAACACTCAAATCACTCAACTAATCTATGTGGTAACATGTAACTAATTCGCTCAATTGCTCGGTCGTGACGAGTATTCTATCATAATCTTGGCAGGACAACACATTAAATATTTTCCACCGCTAAAGCAAGGGATTAACAAGTTATAAAGGTTAATATGGGTTTACTATGATAAGGCTACGGGATTGATTACTCAAACTAAATCTTTATCGATACAATATTCTAGGAAGGCGAACAAAGACAACACATGACACACCCGTAACACGGGAATAACACATGTGACTGCTCACGTCCAACCTCAAATAAGCTAAAGAGTAGACTAGTAAAGATAAATATATGTAATGAATCTTTCTCTAACTTTCACCAATAGTAATAAACCAACAAGGCAGCTGAGACATGCATACATGGCCGTAACGACGGAATCGACATGCACGCTCGAACACATCCTCATTCGCGTAAAACCCATGGTTAATGATTAGGAAAGGGAAAATGGGTGTTAAACAAAATTTCATGAAACAAATAGATTAAGCCAACAAATAAGGTACGGTTGCTAGTAACTTTCCCCCGACCGTTCCATGACAAAGACTCGAACATATAGACAAACGCCTCGATCACAGAAATGACAAAGACAACCTAAGTTGGCGTTCCCATAACGGTCAACTTCCCTTACATCCCGCTCTTTACATACTTTTACAGAATAAGTGGTGATATCGGCTACTTTTTACAAGACTTTACATCGTTGATTTTTGTAACGTATCAACGAATAATCGATCCTTCCAAGTAATTCCTTCGGTATAAACTTCTTTTGAACCGACTATTTTTCTTCCTTCTCTTTTTTTTTGCTTTTTCTCTTTTTCCATTTTTTTACAATACATCATAAATCTCGGTTTTATTTCACCGTCTTCACTATCATAATTCATCCGGATAATCTTTTCCTTGTAACACTTCTTCTTCGGACATGATTCATAATCGCGAAAGTAGCGAAACTTACGAGCTAAATATTTTTCCATTGCATTATGCAATTTCCCGACCATTACAGAGATTGAAAAATTTCACTTAGACACATGAAATACAAAACTTTACACAAAAGCAACTAGCAACTTTGATTAAGTAGGCCCAATCTACAGGGTAGGCTAAGGTGTAACGAAAATAGACATATGGTGTTAAAAAGACAAGAATGGCTCAACAGGTTTTTCTAGGGGATCTTACTCTTAAGGTGAGAGTAAGCAAATGGTTACACGGGATTTAACTAACCAATGTAGTTAGTTAATTTTATGACATGTAGGCTATTTGGTTTAATCCTAGAAATTTATCAGTTGAAAATGTTTCTCCATCTAAATCCATAGTACTCATCGTTGTGGTCTCGAGTGAAATACCAGGCCAAGTTCTAAAGTCCACTACATCACCGGCACACTCATTTTTGTAGAATTTTTAGTAAGCATTTGGAAATGGAATGGGCTTAATTCTTACAAATTGGCATTAAGGGTTATAGTGCGCGAGGTCATGTAACTAGTAATTTTTACAAAAGTTATCCTAGAAAAAAAATTAAATTTGGCATAATTTAAGCATATTAGCATGTTATTTGTAAAAGAAAGGACAAGTAGGCGTTCTAATTCTCCACCCCCCACATAGAATATACAACGTCCTCGTTGTATAGATAAAATAATAAAGAAAATGAGAAATAGAATTAGAACGAGAAACTCCCCTGATATGTTGCTCGGGATGATTCTCCAATTTGAGTTCTTGAGCAAAAAGTGTGTTGACGAGCCATCTTGAGATTTCAAGACTCCAACACTTCAAGATTTCCAGATTTATAAATACTCCACCAACGTTGTCGTTTCGTTCAGAAGGTTCCTGTATTAAGCATAAGAAAACAAGTGCAACTCCATCTCTGGTGTATTCGTTTGGTTAGACTTGAAATAATAATCTAAAACTGTTCAGGAAGTCGATACACCGTATCTATACCCCAGGATACGCTATATTGATACATGTGTCGAATACGCTGTATTCGTTTAACGAATACGCCGTATCAATTGTGCTGAAAAATAAGAATAGATAACTCGTCCAGAAGGTCAATACGCCATATCCATAGGGTCTGGATACGCCGTATAGACAGTCTGGGAAGACAAACTTGATACAAAATTAAAAATTATATTCTGGGTTGTCTCTCGGCAAGCACTTTTGTTTTTGTGAGAGTCTTTAAGATAGACTCCCTTCAGCCTCACGTCACACCATTCTCGAACTCTATAACCTCATCATCCTCTTTGTCAATGTTACCTCCGTAATATTTCTTCAATCGTTGTCCATTGACCTTGAAGCTAACCCCGTCCTTGTCAGTGATTTCTATAGCCCCATGTGGATACACCGTTTTAACAATGTTAGGACCGCTCCATTTTGATTTAAGTTTTCCAGGGTACATCTTCATATGAGAATTATAAAGTAGCACCTTGTCGCCTACCTTAAAATCTTTATCACCACGAAGTCTAGAATCATGCCATTTCTTGGTCCGTTCTTTGTAAATTCTAGTATTCTCATAAATGTTGTTCCTAAACTTGGATCTAATACCTTAGCTTGTAAGGTTATTGTCACCTTGGATAAATCAAAACTAACAATGAGAGAAACTTTGTTAAGATGTTTCACCAAATGTTATGCTGAATCTAACCTTTAATGATCAAGAAGAATAACAATGAAATAAATGGAACAGTGAAATGAATAGAACAGTGAGTTACATAAAAAGCTTTAATATTATTGATGTAATAATACGAGTACTCAACCAGTACTAGGGTTTACACAACCTTAAAGCTATTAGAGAATGTATATTGAAGATGTATATCTTAATACTAACCTAAGGACTCCTTTTATAGCACAAGGAGCCCTGTACAATATAAGTCCTAACCATATCTTCTAAAAACAAGAGATATACACAGAATATATTCTAAATATAACAATAACCGCGTATTTGACTTTGTGTAATCCTTATCGTTAAGACAGCAGTGGAAAAACTTGAGCAGTGGAAACCTTTCTCTAGTAGTGGGAATACATAACACTAGCAGTGGGAAAATACTATAGCAGTAGGAATGAACATAACTAGCCGTGGGAATACCTTAGAGCATTTTATTCCTAACAATCCTCCCCTATACTTGATACTCCAATCTTCAAATCAAGTTTCTTGAATAAAATGTTAATCCTGGAGAGGATGCTTCCAAACATCTTGTCATCTTGGATTGTTTGCTATACTATATATTTTTATCAAAAGTTCATTAGCCATTTCTGAATACTGGTCCACTTGTAGCTTGTTACACAGCAGCAAAGTTGTGAGTCCTTTTATCAAAGGATAGTCTTTCTCCACTAGCATAAAAATCTCATGTCCTCTTTCAGTAGATACATGGTGAACACCACATGTGTCATAGAGCCTCCAATCCAAGGGATCATGCATGTATCTTTGAAGTGCCCATAGCTGGTCTCTAGGATCTGGTTCATATAGTCTCTTTATCTCAACCCAAAGCTCCTTTTCTTTGTCCTCTGTAGGATCTGTAGTGCTGAAAGTCTTCTTGACCAAACTCCAAAGCCTATCCAGACCCTCTCTATCAAACCTCTTTAGCATCTCTTCAAATGTTTGATAAACTTCTGTGTGATTCCCAACTCTAATGATTTTCCAATATTTTCTTTGTTCTTCAGAGTAGATTTCCCATTCTATAATAGGATAGTTTGTATAACACCCCGTGTTTTAGGGTCATTGACTTCATCAATAAATTCACAATGTATCTTTTGTATTGTACGTGTTTGCTTTTAAATCGTAAACGTTAAGTTAAATCGCGTAAGCTAAAAATTAGCGTTCAATGTAAACGGATATTAAACGATTAAATGTTTACATCAAGCACGTGTTAAGTAATTATTTTAATGATAATTATTAACTTTGTTCATTGTATTTTTATTGGTTGCGTAAATTGATTACGTTTCGCGATAAATTGCATTTAGGCATACCCGGAACCACCAAAACTTTTCTACGCTTCAACAAATACCCACATTTATACCCAATACATAAAAATTACAAAAATAAATCACCTATATCTCTCTATAGCCGGATATGGACCAAAGGATACAAGCAAATCTCATAAAAGAACACATTTCCATGTTTTCATGGGATAATCTCAACTATTAGGAGACATCTATCCAATTTCTTCAAACTTTGACCAAAGACTATGACCATGACCATCCTTAAGACCCTCACCATGTCCCTTTGACTAGTCTTATGTCATATATACATGCATACTAGTGGTAAGTACTCATACAACACAAAACACTTTGCAAAATGACAAAACTCTCCCATTTTCTCCTTTATGACCCAACGGCTCAAAACCTCAATTAACCAAACCCACACAATTCTATACCATTTAAACAAGCATACACACAACATACTATCTTAAGTCTTAATTAATTTATGATTGAGTTTGATCAAGCCTTTATAAGTATTTATCAAGAAAAGGAAGCTAGGGTTATAATTGGAAAACTAGGGTTTTCTTGTTTGCAAGCTTGTTTAAAAATCTAAACAAGGGTTTAGATTGTATTTCTCATAATCAAACATCTCTTTAAGATTATCTATAAACTTTATGTCTTTATTTTCTCAATTTTTATATTATATATGTTAATATAGTTAAGTCACCATTTAGGGTTTAAACATGTTAAATGGAAACTTACTTGTGATTATGATTTTTACACTTTTTATATTATAATTGAAATTGTGGTTCTTGGGACTAATGGAACATTAATATATGTATGCACATATGTTAAATATGGTTATAAAGGATTTTATGGTAAACTACTAAGTGAAAGTACATAAAACAGAGTTTTTATATCAAAGTATACTTATTATTTAAAGGGGCTGTATTAGGATTTCGTATTTTAAACGGGGGTTTAAACATTTATAAAATATACGACTCATGACGATTCAAAAAGGTAAGAAACTCGAAACGGAATTTAATAACGAAGAGATACGATAAAAAATACATTTACGTTAATACCGTAGTTTTTTAAAACTATTTTTATAAACGGTACTATTCATGACAGAAAATTTTATTTTTTAAACCTCATAAATCAATAGAACTTTCAATTACGAGAACGTGCTCGAAAGAATCGCTAAAAACGGAGCTATAGCGAATAAGATACGACATTTACGAGTTTACGCTAATTGAAACGTAAAAACCAGTTTCATTAGCTGTTGTGAACAGTAAAAAATACCATATTCATCACCAAATGTTGAAAATAAAAAATGTAATATTCTTGATCACTCATCTTAGTACGAAGCGTGGCATAAGAAACTATCAAAATTGGGCTTAAACGCTAAAAGCTTATGTATATTTACTAAAACGTTATTATAAAGTTTTTGATATTAAACACAAATTTTGCAAACAATTAAAGGTGAGTGAAACTATATAGACCTATATGTGTTATTAGTTAAGCAAAGTGCTATATTACTAGGGAGTTTCATAATGAGGCCTCTTCGGGGTGGCGTATCGACGAGTTGTTGGATTACGCGATTTTAAAGTGTCGAGCTCCTCATACGTTCATCTACATGACGCTTTTAATTATGATAGCTCCGAACAGATAGTCTTGATGAGTATATAGGAATTACGATTTTTGGTTACTCAAGCTACTATGGTACTTATACGACCTTAAGTAAATGTTGCATCTTACGATTTACGTGCGCATTATTTGTGATATTATTGATATTCGTCACTAAGGGAGTTCATAGCCCACGTTTTACTTGCTGTGTTTACAAGTTTTTAGGTGAGAAACATGCAATGTTTTATAGTTGACACAAGTGGTTAAGTTTTATATTATGATTACGTGTTGCCTAAGTAGCGATAACCCTAGTTGAGCCCATTATCATGAACTGTCAATTACTGGATTGTGAGCGCGAATGTTATGAATAGATCTATTGGGATTGACATCCCCGTTCGGGTGATTAGCTATCACTGGGCAAACAAACGTATACCATGTCGAACATAGGATGTTACGGGTTAGAACATCATCACGGGCAATGTAGGCTTTTTTATATGGTATTCATTTTATGTCGAAGCTTCAGTTGTTCATGAGCTTAAGGGCAAGTAATTACATTTATATGATGTCTGAATTCTGCTGAATTATCATACACTTGGGAAATCTTGTGGTCCTACAATATATGATTTATCAAACCTATGAATTCACCAACATTATTGTTGACGTTTTAAAGCAATGTTTTTCAGGGGATCAGTAAGCACGAGGTGCAAGGGATACATTGGTGGTTTTGATTTGGATATCATGCATTAAAGATTTTGTCGCATTACATTTTGTATAACTATTATGGCTAGAAATCTTTGTATTTTGAAAAGTGGACAAGTGAAGCTTGGCTTATGTAACAAATACTTTGTTAAATCCAATGTATCAATTTTAAATGACTTTTTGGTCGTTCTATATACATCTTGTGTTATTGATCTATGAAGTAACACGCCCCGGACCCTTATTCCGCTGCGACCCAATTTGGGGGTGTTACACAATTCCTTCTCTACACAAAAAGTGACACTTCTCCCAATTAAGAACTAAATTCGTGTCTTCACACCTTTTTAGCATCTTTTCTAAATTGGAGAGGCAATAATCAAAAATATCCCCAAAAACCGAGAAATTATCCATAAACACTTCCATAGTCTTTTCAATCATATCATGGAATATGGCCATCATACATCGTTGGAAAGTACCAGGAGCATTACACAAGCTAAATGGCATGCGACGGTGCGCGAAAGCTCCATACGGGCATGTGAAAGTAGTTTTCTCCTGGTCTTGGGGATCTATTGGTATTTGGAAATACCCTGAAAATCCATCTAGAAAACAATAAAACTCATTTCCGGCTAATCTCTCTAACATTTAATCCATAAACGGCAATGGAAAATGATCTTTTCAAGTCGCTTCATTTAACTTCCTATAGTCGATACAAACTCTCCACCCGGTGACTAAACGTGTCAGAATTAATTCATTCTCTTCATTAGCAACAACGGTTATTCCACCTTTCTTGGGAACACAATGCACTGGACTAACCCATGGGCTGTCAGAGATCGGGTAAATCATACCGGCATTAAGAAGTTTTAAGACCTCCTTTTTTATTACCTCGTGAATTTTTAGGTTAACCCGTCTTTGTCTTTGAGCCGTGGGTTTGTAATCATCCTCCATCAAGATTTTGCGTATACAAAAACGAGGGTCGATACCCTTGATGTCGGTAATTTTCCAAGCAATGGCCCATTTATGAGATTTAAGCACCTTTAAGAGAGCTTCTTTTTCATCGTCTTTTAAACCTTTTGAAATAATCACTCGTAACTTGTCGTTTTCTTCCAAGTAAGCATATTCCAAGTGAGACGGTAAATCTTTTAACTCTAATTTTGGAGGCTCTTCAATTGAAGGTTTCGCCTTGGTAACTTTACTTTGTTTAAGGTCTATCAGAGGAAGTTGAAACGGGTCATTATTAACAATTTTTCGATTAAGAAAATATCTCCTTCCGGATCGCAATCGGCATGATCAATTTCCGGTGAAATCGAATCATCCTTGAGATAAGCTTCAATCTCTTCTAAAATGAATTCAGAAGTAAGAGGCTCAGACGTCGGCATGTGATTGCCACCCAAAGAATCATTATTAGAAAATCCTAGCAATTCCGGAGCATACTCCTCATAAACTGCATCAATGATGTCAATTTCTGTTTACCAACTTATCATTTGTAGAGGAGTATCTCGTGGTTTGATCTAAATTAAAAGTAACGGCTTCATTATCAACCCGAAGGGTTATTTCTTATCTATAAACATCAATTAAAGCACGAACGGTCCTCAAAAAGGATCTTAACTAGTATGTGAGGGACTCGAGGTTCAGGGATTCGAACAATCGACAAACAACAAGTCGGTAGGAAAATAGAACTTTCAAAACTTTATAGAAACGTCTTATCGAGTTACTTAGGATGAAGTGACATCGATCGATCTGCTAATCTAAAGTCATCCGAGTTGGTGTATTCGGCGTAGGAACGGTTTGTCCAAAAGAAAGAGGCATAAGAATTTTGCTCGGGCCAATGATCGGCCAAGGCGTGACATACATCCATTCCCGGAAAATTGCATGGAATAAGAAACTTGCCAGGATCTCCAAGCTTTTCGAGAAGCTTTTTGAGGAGCATCGCCGATCAATTCTCGTTCAACGGTTCTTATCTAATTCATGGCAAACTTTTCCTTATTCATGTGTCAAATTCCTAATCGTCGTAGTGCAATCCTTGCATCAAAACAAAAGCAATCCGCAAAACTTATGTCAAAACACAAATCATGAAACATTTGAAAAATCTTCTCTTTTTTATACGAAGCTTTTTCATGAAATTTTTCTTGATTAAGTCGAGAAGGATATGGAATATTTGGCTTAGGTAAACTCTTCGGAACATCGGGTTTCGGAATGGGAGTGGTTTTAGGCAAAGTCTTTGGAAACATCGTGGTTCTGGATAGAAAAAGGGGTAATCCGGAGGTTGGGAATTTGGAGCGGTACTTCCTTGGAATTTAGATTGCTCCTTATCCGTTGTTTCCTTGGTTTCTCGTTCCACTTACACCTTTTTTAGGGGATTGATTAGTTGGTATTCGGGGTCTCATAAGCAACACATTAGAGTAGTGATCGCTTTTATCTCACCCTTCGGGTTTGGAATGGTATTACTCGAAAGAGTACCCGAAGTTGAGGCTTGGTTTTGAAAGAATCCACTTAACATATTTTGTAAGTTAGTTTGAAAAACATTTTGTTGATTCATCAAGACGGCTTGTTGAGTCTTCATCGTGTTTTGAATTTCATTCTTAACTTCTCCTTTCAACGAGTTGATTTGATTTGAATGTTTCTCATTATTTGATCATTTTGTCCTTTTGTACTTGAAAAATCCTTTTGAAACATCTTGTTGAACTTGATTATTAGGAACTTGAAACAGTTGGTTTTAAAATCCTTGGTTTTGAAAATTCAGAGCATGATTATTTTGAACTTGAAAACCTTGATTACCATGAAAATTATTTCCCCGATTAAAATTATTCCCTTGACTTTGATTTTGGTTAAACCTATTTTGACCATTGTTTTGCACCGGAGCAAAACCAGGTGGTGCCATTTGGTTACTAACTCGGTTCCGAAGGGTCTAACTTGATTGTATGTACAGTAGTAGCACAAAAACTAGCTTGATTGTTATCGGGTAGTCGGGGGGAAAACAATTATACCAGAAGGGACTCCTCCACAAGTAACGCAAGTTTCTCCTCAACAGCTTTAACCGGAGGGGTGTAGGCAACTTTCGTAGAAACAATCTCGACTAAGGTCGAAAGTTGATCTGCAAGCTTATCGATTCTCTTATCCGTCTTACTAACACTTTCCCTAGAAGTCGTATTCATCCTAGAAGCATTTGGTTTGTTTAGTGAATAACACTTTTGATTTGTTTTCAATTATATTCAAAGCCTCCCTAGTTGTCTTACTCAAAAGATTCCACCTGCCGCGGCATTTAAGGAGTCTTGATCGTTGTCGTTTAAACCGTTATAAAAGGTATCAACTTAGGTTAACTCCGTAAATCCATGGTGGGGACAAGCTCTAAGCATTTCCTTAAATCGTTCCCACGCTTCACTAAAAGACTCATCGAGTTTTTGTGTAAATCGAGAGATTTTATTCTTTAAGTGAGTTATTTTTAGGAGGAAAAATTGATCTCTCGATTTGTAACGAGATCCTCCCAAGTCAAGATTGAATTAGGAGGTTCTTTCTCGTACCAAGTTTTAGCAGCCCCCTCGAGTGAATATGGAAACATCATTAGCTTAATCACATCGTTTGGCACATTCCTAAATCGTAGAGTCGAGGTAATCCTTTTGAAACTATTAATATGAGCATGAGGATTTTCGTTCTCTAAACCGTGAAACGGGTTCGCTTGAACTAATTGTAGCAAATTCGTTTTAATCTCAAAATGATCCGCATTAATTTCCGGTAAAACGATAGCTTCTCCATACCCTTCCGTGGGTGCACGGAGTAGCTCTTCCATTGTACGTTCCGCCATTGGTGCAACTTCAACGATAGTACGAAGCTCGGGTTCGACTATGTTTGGAGCACGTCCTTTATTTCGACGTCTCAGAATGGTGACGTTTGAATTATTTAGAAAATTGGAATTTCTAGTGCGCATGCACTAAACAAAAGAAAAGAGAAAAGAAAATATTTTTGTTTACCGAATAATCAACAAACTTAGGGTAACTCCCTTAAGTAAAATAAATTTTACAAAAGAGGTGCGCCTTTTTCGTAAGTGACACAAGACGGTAATTTTTTTAATCTTAGGTTCGGGAACTTATTGATGGATAATACTTCAATTGAAAGTATTATTTGTTGGTGTTCTTTTACCAACTTGGTTAAAAAAAATTATTTCTTATATTAATGAATTCACAAAAAAAATCGAAAAATCCGGAAGAGCAAATATTTTTGTATTTTTCTTATTTATTAATCTTCTACTTATACTAAAAAGAAAAGAAAAATATTTTTTACTTTTTATATTAAATTTTTTTTTTGTATTTTTTATTTTCTCAAAAGCGTAACTTTCGAAGACGAAAGGTTCTCCAAATCACGATCGACAAACTGCAAACGAAGGAATCTTAATCACAAATCCCCGCGCTGCAGGCGCCAAACTTGATGTGAAAGTTATAATAAGTATAATTATATACGTAATGAAATCCGAAACTACCCTTGAGGACAAAGGAGGTAAAAGAAAAATCACACTAAAATATTTCGTAGGTGGCGGGGGGGGGTGCAGAAACCGGTAAGTGATTACCGGGCGTTTTCCAAAGACTATGAAATTGAGACTTCCAACTTGTTATCTGGACAATGATTGAAATTGGTCGAAGAAGATTGTTTTCTAAAACCTATATGTGAGCAAATAAAGGACAATTAAATTAACTACGAAAAAATGATAACGGAAATAAAATAAAACACGACAATAAGTAAAAACACTAAAATTAAAACCCTTAAATCTTTTCTAAATTTTTTCTAATCCTAAATGACTATTAAAGTAAAAAAGCTAAGGAATTTCTTAAACCGAGATTAATTTGAGCTAAAAACGAAGAAAACGGAACCGGGGATCGAATTCCCGTTCTTAAAAATTAAAACTTTTCAAATAATAACCCTACGGAAGTAAATTTCAAACCTAAGCTAGATTATGATAAAAGAAAATTTTATAAAAAAGAAAATTATTTTTTTTTGACTTTTTTATAATTTTTTATGAATTAAAAAAAAAAAAAAAACAAACAAAAAAACGATTTTATGAAATTAATATTCGTTTATAAAATACTAAACTCTTTATAAAAAAACTAAAAAAATCATGAAAAGTAGCTTGAACAGTGAGGAATCTAGGAAAAATAAGCTCGTGAAAACAGCTTATCGATTAAGCTGTGAAATAAGCCAAAACAGCTTATTATACAAAAGAGCTCAAAATGTGTATAAGTATTAACTAAATGCAAACTTTAACGGATGAGCTATTGTAGCACAATGGTAATGAGTGGAGGTTTAAAATACTTGGTTGAGGGTGTTGAGGTCTCGAGTTCGAGGCCTTACGCTAATTGGACTTCCACCTTCCCAAGTATTTTTGAATGCCATTTTTTTACAACTTTTTAGGAGACTGGAAAATAAGCACTTTTTGAAAAGACACTTTTTTTTTATAAACCACAAATAAGCATAGCAATAAGCTCTTAAAGGATGACAGAATGCTTATTTGGACTAAAGGATCAAACTGTACTGAAATACTTCCTTAAGCTTTAATATGAAATGCAAATTGAGAAATAAGCTAACATATGAGTTTAACTACAGCAATAAGCAAAACTAAATAAAAAAAACTGAGATAAGCTAGGAAACAGATTCTCTAAAAAGGCTGTGACACTTACAATTTTTAAGCTAAAATGAAAATAAGCTCAAATAAGATCTGCCCTAAAAGGAATAAGCTAAATTAAGCTAAAACTACCCTAATAAGCAATACTAACCTATAATAAGCAATAATAATAAGCAGATAAGCTCAAATAAGCAAAAGGGATAAATGGCAAGCTCAGACAATCAAAACAGCAAGGGGTAATTTTGTGTTAAAAAATAGCTCAAGAGGATCCTTATGGCTTAAAGAGTTATTCCCACTGAAAGTCAAAAATAAAGCTACAATATCACTGAATCAAAAGGAGTTTGAAACACAAATAAGCCCTTAAAAAGCCTAATGAAAAAGCTGTTTGTTCATTTTTCAACACTTAGGAAACTTTTTTCAGTCTTAACAAACCAAACTTTTGAGCTTAAAAATAAGCACCTAAATAGATCCTTATGGAATTTTAACTCACAAACAGATTAACTTTTAACATCAAAGAACACATTCAGTCAATCAAACATGCAGTTTGAATTACAGGATAAACCAAAATAAGCAAATCAAAAAGTTGTTTCTTTATTTATCCTCTTTGCAAAAAAATTTGACATGAAATGGCATAAACAAAATCAACAAAGCAGGCATAAGATCGTGGCTTTAATTTGATTATAAGACTCTAAACACACACAAAACTAGCATTTACTCACCCAAATCAAAAATCAATCAATAAGATCACCATAATCTATCAAAACTATGACAGATTCACACATCAACTTCTTGAAACCTTGATTTTGAGTTTTAGCACTTAAAAACTTAAACCAACTGAATTTTATAACTAATCTTACCTAATCAAAATTGACTCAAAAGCAAAAAGCAAGTTTTGACCCATTTTATCCCACTTTAACCCTTGACCCAAACACCCCTTTAAAGTGCTTAATGCCATTTCAAGTTTATAAATCTTAAATTTAAAGCACAAATTGTAAATACCAGATTAGTGAAAGGTAAAAACAGACTAATAAGCAAATTTCAAACAATAAAATACAGCAAAAATTAATAAGCTAACTAATTATGCTACTATTTTTGGTTTTTTAACTGTTTTAGATAAATAACAAGCAGATCAAGTTTTAAGCTAACAATTAGACATAAAAACATTTAACATCTATAATAAGCAACAATAAGCTAGATTAAACAGCAATAAGCAAGTAATAAGCAGTATTAAGCTAATTTGCAATATTAAATTTATAAAAAGTAAATTGGGAACTTACATAAGCCTCTGCACAAACAAGGCTATAAAATGACTCAATTGAGCTATCAACAAGCTCCAACTTATCAAGTGATAAGCTGGTAGGGTCCTGGAAGTCCTTCCATTATTGACTTCCCTTCCAATAACAAGCTGAGGTAAATTTTGAGGGTGGATTTGTTTGAATAAAGCCCAGTTAAGCTTTTATGAGCTTAACTAAGTTAGTAACTAGCTTATGAGTAGATTAGAGAACTTATGAGCTTATGTGAACAAAATAGAGCTTAATCAAACAGATTTAAGTTAAAGGAAAACATTAAGGATCAATTCACTAATAAGAAAAACAAACTTTTATTACTAATATGAAACTAATTACAAGCTTAAATGAAGGTTACAATAAGTAGAAATCTATAAGCTAAAACAGTTTGAACGAAAAATTCATAAGCTAATTCTACAAGCTACTTTCTATAACTACTTCTAGATATATTTTGTGAGTGAGAATGGCCTTCATTTTATAGGAGGAGGAGAAGCTTCCAGGTCTGTTACACGCTCCCCTTAGCCTAATTCTTGGCCCTCGAATTCTTTCAATCATTGGATCCTCAATTGTGTCCGTTGGATTAGAATGTGAGCACACGGATTGCCAAGCTGGCAATCCCACTTCTTTGGAGTGGGTGTGTTTCTTTAACACTAAATCCAATGCAAATTTCCCTTTTCTTGTGTGTTTGTTTGTTGTCCGCGTGTCATTCTTGTTGTCAGAGAGCCAATCATAGGGCTTTGATGACATATTGATGCTGAGCTGTAAGCTTGGTACTCGAATCTTTGTTCCACGTCATTAATTGAATTTTACCTTTTGTTTTTTATGCAAGGTAAAACGAAAGAGATGATGAATAGTAACTTCCTTTCCTGCCCTGTTTTCTTTTCTTATTTGTTGTTTAACCCAGGGGTATAGGTTTGACTTGGGCTATGTTTTATATAAGAAAGGGTTGGGACGGCATTTGTTTGGGCTTGGAAATGGTTTAAAAGAGTTTATAGATTTTAAAAGATAACAACCGTTAGTCTTTTATTAACAAAGGACTATTGGTGTTAGTGTTTTAGGACTTTTGGTGAGATTTGATTTAACATTAAGGGCTCATTTGGGGTTTTGTAAGGGTTTTGTTGTTTTGTAGTTTGACCAAGAGTTGACCAAGGGTTGACTTTGTTGACCTTTTTGCTAGAAACTCCCGGCTCTTGTGCACTCTTTCCGTTCCCGTGTTCGTGTTTGCCTGGTTTTGACTGTTTTCTTATGATTTTTGCAATATCCGTACCTACACATCACAAATGACAAAACAAGCAATATACAAGCATAATTTGCACAATTTAATCATTTAAGGGTCATTTTTTATTTAAAAAGGATTTGTGATTTCTCACATATCAATAGCCTCGCATTAAATTCTTTTAAATGTTTTTAATACCGCGAGGGGGATACATGTTTGTTTTATAAATCGAACACATATGATTTTATGGTATGCTGGACCCGATTATGAGATTGTTTCCGCATAAGTTGCTATTGTCGAAGTCCCTTATTTCATGAACCGTTAATTGCCTTGCTGTGAGGTAAACGTTAATGCATTAAATAGATATTTTGGGTTTGACAACCATGTCCGGGGTTTGAATCCTTGTGACCACCCTGTCAAACAGACATTTTGTTATTAGAAATTAGTAGGTATATGACAATAATACATTGTTTGAGGCACCTTTTAGCATATGAAATACCATATGTTTTGTTAACGTTCGGTGTCATGAGCTTATTACGTGAAAGAAAAGAAGTTTCTATACATTGCATTCATTGCTTTGTTTTCTCGAGAACTAATAATGTGTTCAAAGGTTTTTACTTATTAGTTAATTTAAACTATATGAATTTCACTCAACTTTGATGTTGGCGTTTTAAACATGTTTTATCCCAGGTTACCAAGGCTGAAGGCAATGATGGCGTGGAGGTGTCGTGCGTGTGGTGATGGATTTTATGGAAAGACTTTTTGTGTGTTCTGGTCTTTAAAAAACAATATCTCATGTGGTGTTTAAAACAATGTCTTTTATTTGAAAACAATATGTTTTTCATAGGTTGTAATAGACGGTGGTTACGATTCTGTGGGACCTAAACGCACTTTAACTCTGAATAATCTTTGGAACACATGTTGGTAAACGTCTTATTTGAGTCGTTTTCTATTATCGTGGTGACAGATGCTATTTAGTAACACCAAATTGCTAATTTCCGCTGCGCAATCCGCTGCCCCTCGGGGCGGGTGTTACAAATTGGTATCAGAGCTTCGGTTGAAGAGAACTAGGTTGTTTTCAAAACTTGGATTGTAGTCATTTTAGATATCAAAGTAATGTCAAGAGTCTAAGATTGTAAGGAACTAGGTCGAGTCTTTTAAAAAACCTAAACTATGATGCTTCTACACACACGCCGATACTCCTTGTTGCCATTGGTTACATGTAAGGTACATTTATTAATTGTTACGTGTAAGTATATTTATGTATGTATTATATGTGTGATTGGTTAAGTATGGATATGTATGCATGTGTTGGATGCATAAAGTATTAGGTGTGGGTGCATTTGTGCATGTATTGTATGCATGAAATGTCATGTGATTATATGATAACTACTAGTATATATGTTTGAAATATAATTAAGATATATGTGGATCGAGAATGTCGCGAATCGTAAATTTTTGGTTTGTTGCACTTTGATGCGAACTGTTATTTTGATAATAGTGTTCCAATAATAATAAGAAGTGATACGCTATTAAGTAAGTGTTATATGATATTTTCTAGGTTACAATGGTGAATGTGATTCTCCGATCTATGTTCACTGATGTACCTGTTGTTGAGCCGAATCAACACGATGATGTTCCTGTTGTTCCCGAGCCTGTCTTAGAAGATGAAGACGAAGACCCGGAAGAAGACGAATTTGAGGAAGAAGAAGATCCTCAAGAAGATGAAGATGATATGGAGATCGACATTGAGGAAGATGAGAATGAGCCGGAGTTGACATATCCTTACGAAGAGGTAGATCCTCTTAATCCTCCGCCGCCTGCTTCTGAGTCTGAACCTGATGATGAGATTGAGGTTGAGAATCCGATTGAGCATGAGGATGAGACTGTTCCTGTTAGTGTCTATGAGGTAGGTGAATCGTCTACTGCCGCTATTCCTCGAGAGGATGGTGATAGATTGCTACCTGGCTTCATGAGACGGGATATTGACTCTCTTTTTGGTCGAATGGTTAATTTTTCGAGACGATTGTGTGGTCGCAAGACGGCGCATGCATTGGTCGAGAAGAAAGGAGAGGCAAAGGATAGGTTTTATGGTAAGTTAATTTTGGATTTGGGTAATGAAGTGCGTTCTAGTGTGGAACAAGGAACTGCAGCAATGGAAAAGTTGGTTGAGAAGCTCGAGAATGTTGAAGAAAAAGCTGAGTGTAAGAAACTGAAGAAGGAACTTGAAGAAGCAAGGTTGAGCAACACATTCCTTCATATGCAGAATGAACGAGTTGAGAGAGATCTCTATTGGACTAGAGTTCGAGCTCATGAGTTCTATCAAGAGATGATTCATAGGGGATTTGTGTTTGAAGAAAGACCAAATGAGGCTATCGATGTTCTGGTTGAAGATGAGAAGAGTCTATCATCTGAGCCGCGAGGATCTCCTCGTGATTCTTAGTAGTTTAGTTTCAATTGTGGTATCTTTATTGTGTAATCACTAAACTGAATCCTCAGTTAGTAGACTTGATGCTAGTGGTTGTGACGATTTGTATCATTTCATGAAACAATGCAACTATGTATTAACTATTTTGTGATGAATAATGAATGACTATCTTTTGATTACTACTTGATGTTGTGTGGCTGTGATTGTGATTGATTTGTCATTGTACCATGTTATGAGTATATCATGTTATGAATGCTTATCAAGTTGTTTTCTGTGTGACGTGACAGAATCATGCCTCCAAAGTCTGCACCTTTGACTCAAGCTGGTGTTCGTCGAATGATCAAGGAAAGTGTCGATGCTGCTATCGTTGCTGAGCGGGCAAGACATGCGAATGCTGGAAATGATGCGAGAGGATCTGGACCAGTTAGGGGTCAAGATGTCGCACCTGTTGTTCGTGAGTGCACTTTTTCTGGATTTATGAAGTGCAATCCTACTGTTTTTCAAGGTGTTGAAGGAGCTGTCGAATTAAGAAGATGGTTTGAGAAAACCGAGAGTGTTTTTGGAATCAATGAATGTGCAGAGAGCAAGAAGGTGAAGTTTGTTGCTGCTATACTGCAAGGACCTGCTTTGACTTGGTGGAATTCTAAGATTGTGTTGGGATTAAAAGCTCCTTAATGCTGTTTGGAGTTACTGCTGCTCTTATTGATGTTAATGCTGCTCAGTCAAAGTTAGTGCTGCTGGAGAATTTCAATGAAAATTATTCTAAGTGTTTAAGACTGCTAGTGGAAGTGACAACTGCCAGTACAAAGTTACTATTGCTAGAGGAAGTTACTACTGCTAGAGGAAGTTACTACTGCTAGTGGAAGTTAAGAGTGCTCAGAGATAAAGACTGGAAAATATGCTAAGTAGTTACTACTGATAGTACAAAAGTTACTACTGCAAATACAAATGTTACTATTGCTGGTGTAAAGTTACTACTGCTGAAGGAGTTAATGCTGCTAGTAAAGAAGTTAGTACTGCTGAGTTAGTTAGTACTGCTTATGTGATTTGTATGAGATATTTTGGTAAAAGATATGTATAACTTATTTGTTTAGAAGATTATGATTACTTAGGAAAGTATTGTAAGCCATTTAGGACTCCTTGGTGTATAAAAAGAGGTCCTAGGGCATATAGATCTATATATCAAAAACACATACGAGTCATTCATAGAATTATCATAGCTTCAAGGTCTTTGTAACCCTAATACTGTAAGAGTATTCGTATTATTATAATATTAGAGCTTTTGTTTGTTGAATTATATATTCATATAATTACGGTTTCATTAAGAATTCTTCTTAATATTAAAGATTAGATTCCGCATAATCTTTAATACATTCAAACAAACTTTCTACTATAGTTGTGTTAGATTTATCTAATATAACTAATCCTTCTACAAGCTTAAGGAATTCGATCTATTTGAAGTGGGATCAACAAGTGGTATCAGAGCTTGTTGCTTTGAGAAACTTTGCTAGAATAGAAATGGATCAAGATTTTGATACACATGATGGCTGCTCCGAAGTTCCACGCCTTCAAAACGGAGTGAGTTTGTGATTTGCGAGGATGAGGTCTTGAACAAACTTCCATATGATAGACTATGCACTGGTGGAAAGTCATTAGTATGAATGGTGCAACGGGCCAAAAACACAAGTGAGTGGAAAAGGTGTGTTACAACAGTGATGCCTATTACATCTGCTAAAGGATTAGGGTTCAAAGAAGATTAGAAGTGAAGGTTTAGAAGAAGAAGCATTTAATGATGGGAATTCAATGAACATCAGTTAAAAGTTTAACTTTTATAAAGGATGCTATGCTATTATTAGAAGCCGTTAGTAAAGAGATTTGGTGGGAATAAAGCACTAAAAAGACTCAAAGAAATCTTTTAAAGCTTTAAGGCAATATGAAAACTTCTCTGCTCACGAGACCTCAAAAGATGCTTGATCAAACCTTTGATAGGCTTCAAAATCTTGTAAGTCAGTTGGAGCTTTTGGATGAAAAGCTTTCACAAGAAGATGTTAATCAAAAGTTATTAAGAAGTTTGTCACCTGAGTGGAACACACATGCTGTTGTGTGGAGGAATAAAGCTGAGTTAGAAACAATGAGCATGGATGATCTCTATAACAAACCCTCGGTGTATGAACCAGAAGTTCCAAAGGATGTCTAGCCTCAGTTTCAAAGCACCAGAACATGGTTTTGTGCTCTCTCAAATAACAACACTAGCAGCCCTAATGAAGTAGTTAATGTTGCTCATGAAGTTACTATTGCTAGCACTCAAGTTAATACTGCTTACTCTACAAATATTGATAACTTAAGTGATTTTGCTAGTCAACCAAATAGTCCTCACCTTGCACATGAGGACTTGCAACAAATTCATCCTGATGACATAGAAGAGATGGATTAGAGATAGTAAATGGCCATGTTGACTATGAGGGCTAGAAGGTTTTTAAAGAAGACGGAAGACGCTTATGTTAATGGCAATGAGAATATTGGTTTTGATAAGTCCAATAGTGGGTGCTAAAACTGCCACAGAGGAGACATTTTGCTAGGGAGTGTAGAGCTCCAAGAATATCAAGACAACAAGAACAAGGAAAAGCTCAAGAAGGAGATTTGATGCCTGTAGAAATCATCTTACTTTCTACTGCTTGGGTCATGTGATGGTCTTGTTGTGGATATGACTTAGAGTGATCAGCAGCGGAAGGGCCATAATTATTGCACTCATGGCTTACTCATCTTAAAGTTCTAACTCAGAGGGTATCCCAATGATTCCAAATTGTTTCAAAATTTGTATGGAATGTTAAAATTATTAAATATCAAACTGTTCAACTATTAAGAGATTTAGAGAAATCTAGTTTAATGGTTTTAGGTTATAAAACCATGTTTAGAATCAGTGGAAGAAAAACATTGAATTTTATAAAAAGTACATGAGTTGGTTTATGTAGAAAGATTATGCTTAAAATTGGGATATTCACAGTAGAAGAAAATAAACTATAGAGAGCTTAGGAAGAAAGCATGAAAAAAAATCAAAAAGAAAAAGATATCATTCCAATTTAATGTAGATAATTTTATATATTGGCATCTAAAAGTTTAGACAAGCTCATAGAGTGTCAGATTGTTGATAATTGCCAGAAATGTTTAGGCTATGAAAAATATAATGCAGTTCCACCTCCCTACACAAGAAATTTCATGCCTTCAACACCTGATTTGTCCTTTACTGGTTTAGATGAGTTTTTTAATGAGCTTAGTTCTGACGAATGGAGGGTATCTACCCAAGGAATATCCACTAGTTAGTGTATAAGTTCCTTGATGGTATGATATCAAAAGTTGAAAAGTAGTTGAATCGGGAAAATGCGACTGAGATTGAGCTAGCACTGGAAGAGTAAACCTGACAACCTGGTGTTAGTTATGAAGTGCTCGGTAAGCGCTGAAGGGGTGTAGTTAGGAATTGAAGAGATGAAAAACAAATGTAATGATAAAGGGTGAGAATGAAAGAAGCCCTCCTCTATGATATTTGAGGTAAGAAATCCAGGTATTCAATACATAAGAAATGTCGGAAAACACCAGGTGGTTGTCTGACAATGATAGACACAGATCGTTGGACACAGTGACGCTAGATGAGGAAAGAAAATGTGCAGAAAAATAAAAAAAAAAATCCTACACACTCTAAAGCCTACTCAAGGTCTATTCAACAGACTCTTGTTTTATTTCTCGAGAGGATTACATAAGCAGTTTGTCTAAACTTGTCTTTTCTCAAATGCTGAGTTAGTTGTTATTTGAAAAAGAGAGACGGCGTCCCGCTCTAGCCTCACGTCACTCAATTCGAATGTACCTGATTGAGTGTCTAGAGCAGCTAAATAGAGTATCATCCATAAAGTTACATTAGAGACTACCTTGCCATAGCTCATATGCTATGCTATCTTCAAATAATGTGAATAACGAGAGAATATATAAGAGTCTCTACGCGTTATCCTCTGTGATTCTTGCCTGAGTACATAAACATGAGGATATTCTAATTCATCAATGAAAGATGGCAAATCCTACTTGGAGCGTAACAATATAAACGCTATGGAGAGGTAGACTGCTACGATTCTGATATTCGAATCAAACTTGTGCGACAACTAGTACCACAGAGGCGATCAAAGTAAATTGAAACTATTGTGACAGTGTCAAAATGGAAAGAAACGATGGTGCGAGGATATAGAAAGTCATATGTATTTGTTTCCGAGGTATGAATTGATCGATTGATATAAATTTTGAAATGTGATTAACGCTCTCGATTAGTGTTACAAAACGATGCTTTGTGTAGCAAAGGAACACGTTCGATCTGATTTTACATATGATCGAATATTTGCTATTTCAGATCGGTTTAAGAACTTGTGTTCTTGTACTGGGTCAATGCATTACCAGTGTGTCTGCTTTGAGACGCGTCCGATAATGCAAAAACTGGAAAGGGCTAGTGCAATGGTAAACCTTCAAAATCATAAAGGATGGTTATATCAAGGAAGATTCTTCAGCATAGTAGTTACTGAGACAGGCAGAGAACATATGTTCAAAGGGTGAACATTAAAACTTTGCTGTGTAAAAAGACTTACATGTACTAAAAGGAAGGTATTGATACTGATCAACGGGGAACCGTGGTTATTGCAACCTTATTTGACGAAGTGACAAAGACACTTTCGTCCATATCTGTTGAATATCACTAACCTAAACCTGCAGGTACTCCCGACGATTGGTGCAGTTGATTCCCGACGAGTCACGATTCATAGCCACATGATATGCATACAGCGACCGACAAACATAAGTGAGATCATTACTGAAGATAGATGAGTACAGTATTTCGGAAGACTTTGCGTACGTATGATAGTTATCAGTTAATATTGCTAGACAAGTTAATGCTGCTCACTCATAAAACCAATAGTGAATGCTGCTAGACCTAGTGTCTGAATATCTCGTTCACGGCTTTCTTGAAATGACAAAGCATTAAAGTCAATGTAATGAGCACATGTCAAATTTTCTAAAGAAGTTTCCGTCTTGATATCGATAGTACGTTCGGCGACAGTGACGGAGTGTTGATACAATTAAGAATTTCAAGAAAGATGCAACATTATGGATTGTCAACGTTAAACAAATCAAGTATGGTATGAGCATGTCGGTCCAGTTGTAGTCACAAGATTAGCACTAAGATGTCAAAAGTATTACAATCGATTGGCGCAAAAACTCAGAATTATGAGGGTTGATAGATCGAAAGGTCGTTTAAGATCACATTCTGAGACAAGCTAAGGAACAAGCTGCAAGGACTGTAAAGTCTTATGTTCATACATCTATTCACAAGTTAATGTTGAATGTGTTGAGACTACGAGCTCGAATGAATAAACGTTTTGAATACTGCTAGAGCCAAAAGCCAGTAGTAACCCAACCCCCCACCCACCCCCCACACCCCCGCCCCTCCCCTCCCCCCCTCCACCCCCCCACCCTCAAACACCCCACCCCCCCCTCCACCCACCCCCCCCCCCCCCCCCCCCACCCCCCCCCCCCCCAACACCCCCCCCCCCCCCCCCCCCCCCCCCCTCCCCCCCAGTTAAGGGAAATAATTTTAATGTGTTAAGGGCCTCAGTTTTGTTGTGTTTGGAAACCAAAACTAAAGGTTTAAGGGGGGGGTAACCAAATTGTTTCTAAAATAAAATTGCATCAATCACCCTAAAGAGTTTGATTTATGTTGATGCACAAAGGTAGAATCCAAGTCAGTGAGGCTTGGGTCCCCAAAAAGAAACGGATTTTCTTATCTTATATGTGGGCAATCCACACATGGATTTACAGGATCAAGAGTGGGTGATTGATAGTGGATGCTCCAAGGCACATGAAGGGAACATGCCCTTTCTTACAGACTGATGAAGAGATAGATGTGTGGATTTGATGTGCTTTTGGGAGGAAACCCCAAGGATGATAATCACTAGAAAATGTACCACTTTAAAACTGGTAATTTAGAATTTGAAAATGTGTATTTGTAAGAGAGTTTAAAGTTTAACTCTCGTAGTGTTCTCACAAAATGTTGTGTTAAAAAGAATAGTGTTTTTTTAATGAAACTAAATGTATTGTTTTATCTCCAAACTTTAAGTTAATTGATGAAAGTTTTTAAGTTTTACTTAGAGATTCCTTGAAAGACACAATATGTATTTGTGTTGATTTAAAGAATAATGTTCATAAAGGAGGTTTTACTTGCCTTTTGAAATGCACATCTGATAAATCTAAACTTTAGCATAGAAGGCTAGGTCACTTAAATTTTAAAACCATGAATAAATTGGTTAAGGGAAATCTTGTAAGAGGTTTACCTTCTAAACTTTTTGATAATGATCAAACATGTGTTGCTTGTCAAAAAGGAAAGCAGCACAGAGCCTCTTGTAAGTCCAAAACAGAGAACTCAATCAGTCTTCCTTTACATATGTTGCATATGGACTTGTTTGGTCCAACATTTGTAAAAAGCTAGAAGAAAATGTTATTGCCAAGTTTTCACAGATGATTTTAGCAGGTTTACATGGCTTTTCTTTCTAGCTACTAAGGATGAGACTAGTGGCATTCTTAAGTCCTTTATAACTAGGATAGAAAATCTAGTAGATCACAAGGTTAAGGAGTATCAGTTAATACTGCTAGACAAGTTAATACTGCTCACTCAAAAACAACAGTGAATGCTGCTAGACCAATGTCATATCTTTCTAAAATAGCACATTCAACTGTTAAGAGGCCCATTCATAAGAACACAACATTTAAAAACAGTAATATTAATCAAAGGGTTAATACTGTTAGGGATAAAAATGTTAATACTGCTAGGTCAAAAGCAGTAGTTAATGTTGTTAAGGGAAATAATGTTAATGTTGTTAAGGCCTCAGCTTGTTGGGTTTGGAAACCAAAGACTAAAGTTTTAGACCATGTTTCTAAACACAACAGTGCATCAATCACCCTAAAGAAGTTTGATTATATTGATGCACAAGGCAGATCCAAGTCAGTGATGGCTTGGGTCCCCAAAAGAAAATGATTTTCTTATCCAATGTGCAGGGCAATCCACAAATGGATTTACAAAATCAAGGAGTGATTGATAGTAGATGCTCAAGGAACATGACAGGGAACATGTCCTATCTTACAGACTATGAAGAGATAGATGGAGGATATGTTGCTTTTGGAGGGAACCCCAAAAGAGGGAAAATCACAAGAAAAGGTACACAGTCTAATGGTTTTGCAGGTACAAAAGCAAGTGATAATGCAGGTCAAGGTAGAAAGGAGACAGAACCTGTCAAGGATTACATTTTGCTACCATTATGGACTGCTGATCCACCATATTCCCAAGATCCAAAAAGTTCTCATGATGATGAATCTAAACCTTCAAGTGATAATGGAAAGAAGGTTGATGAAGATCCAAGAAAAGATAGTGAATGTAATGATCAAGAGAAGGAAGATAATGTTAACAGCACTAACAATGTTAATGCTGCTAGCACAAATGAAGTTAATGCTGTTGGTAGAAAAACAAGCATTGAACTTCCATTTGATCCAAATATGTCTGCTTTGGAAGATTATAGCATATTTGATGATGAAGATGATGGTGCAGAGGCCGACATGAACAATCTGGATACAACAATCCAAGTCAGTCCAATTCCAACTACAAGAATTCATAAAGATCATCCTCTTGATCAAGTGATTGGAGATTTGCAATCAGCTACACAAACAAGAAGGATGTCAAAGAATTTGAAGGAACATGGGTTTGTTAGTACTATTCAACAAAGAACAAACCATAAAGACCTTCAAAATTACTTGTTTGCTTGCTTTTTATCACAGCAAGAACCCAAAAAGGTAATTCATGCATTCAAGGATCCAAGCTAGATAGAGGCTATGCAGGAAGAGCTTCTATAATTCAAGTTACAAGAAGTTTGGACTTTAGTGGATTTAGCATATGGAAAAAGGGCTATAGGCACTAAATGGGTTTTTAGGAATAAAAAAGATGAAAGGGGAATTGTGATAAGAAATAAAGCAAGATTGATTGCTCAAGGGTACACACAAGAAGAAGGGATTGACTATGATGAAGTCTTTGTCCCTGTTGCAAGAATTGAAGCAATTAGACTATTTCTAGCTTATGCTTCATTTAAAGATTTTGTGATGTATCAAATGTGTAACACCCCTAAAATGGGTCGCAGCGGAATATGGGTCTGAGAGTGTTACTTCATAGATCAACAACACAAGATATGAGAACGACCTCTATACGAGTCGTTTGAAAATGATACATTGGGTTAAATAAACTTGTTTGTTACAAAAGCCCGAAGCTTAAATCGTTCACCCATGAAAATGTAAAGATTTTAATACATAACAAATACTTCAAAATGTAATGCATTTAAATCTCACACCTAATGTTGTAGGTAGTGGACCAGATTGGCTATTTGATATTGATGCACTAACAAGAACAATGAATTATGAGCCAATTGTTGCAGGTACACAGTCTAATGGTTTTGCAGGTACAAAAGCAAGTGATAATGCAGGTCAAGCTAGAAAGGAGACAGAACCTGTCAAAAATTACATTTTGCTACCATTATGGACTGCTGATCCACCATTTTCTCATGATCCAAAGAGTTCTCATGATGATGGATCCAAACCTTCAAGTGATGATGAAAAGAAGGTTGATGAAGATCCAAGAAAAGATAGTGAATGTAATGATCAAGAGAAGGAAGATAATGTTAACAACACTAACAATGTTAATGCTGCTAGCACAAATGAAGTTAATGATGTTGGTGGAAAAACAAGCATTAAACTTCCTTTTGATCCAAATATGCCTGCTTTGGAAGATTATAGCATATTTGACTCCTCAAGAAATGATGAAGATGATGGTGCAGAGGCTGACATGAACAATTTGGATACAACAATCCAAGTCAGTCCTAATCCAACTACAAGAATTCATAAAGATCATCCTCTTGATCAAGTGATTGGAGATTTGCAATCAGCTACACAAACAAGAAAGATGTCAAAGAATTTGGAGGAACATGGGTTTGTTAGTACTATTCAACAAAGAACAAACCATAAAGACCTTCAAAACTGCTTGTTTGCTTGCTTTTTATCACAAGAAAGAAACCCAAAAAGGTAATTCATGCATTGAAGGATCCAAGCTGGATAGAGGCTATGCAGGAAGAGCTTTTACAATTCAAGTTACAAGAAGTTTGGACTTTAGTGGATTACCAAAAGGAAAAAGGGCTATAGGCTCTAAATGGGTTTTCAGGAATAAGAAGGATGAAAGGGGAATTGTGATAAGAAATAAAGCAAGATTGGTTACTCAAGGGTACACACAAGAAGAAGGGATTGACTATGATGAAGTCTTTGCCCCTGTTGCAAGAATTGAAGCAATTAGGCTATTTTTAGCTTATGCTTTATTTAAAGATTTTGTGGTGTATCAAATGGATGTAAAAAGTGCTTTTCTCTATGGAAAGATTAAAGAAGAGGTGTATGTAAGCCAACCACCAGGATTTGAAGATCTAGACTTTCTTGATAGAGTATACAAGGTTGAAAAAGCACTGTATGGACTACATCAAGCTCCTAGAGCCTGGTATGAAACCTTGTCAACATATCTGTTGGACAATGGGTTTCAAAGAGGGACAATTGACAAAACCTTATTCATCAAAAGGCACAAAAGTGATATTTTGCTGGTCCAAGTGTATGTGGATGATATCATCTTTGGTTTAACAAAGAAGGAGCTATGCAATGCATTTGAGAAGTTGATGCATGAGAAATTTCAGATGAGTTCTATGGGAGAACTTACATTCTTTTTGGGATTACAAGTGCAGCAGAAGAAGGATGGCATATTTATTAGTCAAGATAAATATGTTGTTGAAATTTTAAAGAAATTTGGGTTTACAGAGGTCAAGACTGCAAGCACACCAATGGAAACTCAAAATCCTCTGCTCAAGGATGAAAATGGTGAAGAAGTGGATGTTTCATATATATAAGGTCATTGGGGGGGGTTGATTGGTTTCATTGATGTATCTTACATCTTCAAGACCTGACATCATGTTTGCAGCGTGTGCCTGTGCTAGATACCATGTCAATCCAAAAGTTTCACATCTTTATGCTGTGAAAAGGTTAACCAAAATTGGGCCTTTGGTATCTAAAAGATTGTCCTTTTGATTTGGTAGCATACACTGATAGTGATTATGATAGAGCAAGCTTGGATAGGAAGTCTACAAATTCCTTGGCTGTAGTTTAATATCATGGCAGTGCAAGAAATAGACAGTGGTTGCAAATTCCATAACAGAAGCTGAGTATGTGGCTGCTTCAAGTTGATGTGGACAAGTGCTTTGGATTCAGAATCAACTACTGATTAAATGTAACAATTTTATGCATAAAGACCAGATCTTTATTGACAATAACAGTACTATTTGCATAATTAACAATCATATTTTTCATTTAAAAACAAAGCATATAGAGATCAGACATCATTTTATTAGAGATTGCAATGAAAACAAATTGATTTAAATGGTCAAAATTCATACTGAGAAGAATGTTGCAGATTTGCTTACAAAAGCTTTTGATGTAAGTAGATTTCAATATTTGACTGTTAGTATTGGAATGATGAATCTTTAAAGTCTTTTATCTCTTTATGTTTTGTAGAGTTTTGTATGAATTAGTACTGTTATTCATGTCTTTAAAAGTTTCTGCTGTTAAGTATAATTAGTACTGCTGGTTATACTTAATACTGCTGAGTTACAACTGTTAGTTATACTTAATACTGTTAGGTATAATTAATATTGTGAAAATTGCTATGGCTTGTGTTTTCTTGGTTTTTGGACTAACATTTTGCAGGAAAAGCAAAGAAAAGTGTTAGATTGATGATGGAAAAGCTTTTTGGAATGGAATTGGAGTTAATACTGGTGACTCAAAGTTAATGCTGCTAGGCATAACTTACTACTGCTAGTTCTAAGTTAATGCTGCTAGGCATAAAACTTACTACTGTTGGGTTACTACTGCTAGTTCTAAGTTAATGTTGTTGAGGGTATTTTCATAAATACTTTGATTAAGAGTTTCAATCAATCATTTAATCGATTTCAATCTTTCAAATACTCTCTAATCACAAACCCTAACTCAATTTTATCATCCATCGTTAAAACCCAACACAAATAGCGAATCTAAAGTTTGCAGATACTCATAATTTGGTCGTATTTTTGTCTAAACCTGAAGAAAGTTATGGGTTTGAACAAATTGTGGATTTCTTGAATGCAAACCCTATTAAGCATGCATTAACGGTTAATCCTACAATCTATACGTCGTGTATTGAACAATTCTGGGCTACTGTCAAGGTCAAAACTATCAACGGTGAAGTACAGTTACATGTCCACTAGTGGATGGAAAGAAGATAATCATAAATGAATCAACTGTGAGAAGAGATCTTCAACTAGAAGATGCTGAAGGTATTGATTTTTTATCAAATTCTACCATCTTTGAACAACTTGCATTGATGAGGTATGAGAAAATTTCACAGAAGCTCACTTTTTATAAGTCATTCTTCTCTTCACAATGGAAATTTATGATTCATACTATTTTACAATGTCTAAGTGCAAAGACTATTGGGTGGAATGAGTTTAGTAGCACTATGGCATCTGCAATTATCTGTTTAGCTACAAACCAGAAGTTCAACTTTTCAAAATACATTTTTGAAAGTATGGTTAAGAACTTAGATAATGTGTCTAAATTTTTTTTTATGTATCCAAGGTTTGTACAAGTGTTTGTGAATCAACAACTTGATGGGTTGCCAAGTTACAATAGAATCTACATTGCACCCTCTCACACTAAAAAGATATTTGGAAATATAAAGAGGGTAGGCAAAGGTTTTTCTGGTATAGTAACACATTTGTTTCCAACAATGGTGGTACAAAACCAACAAGAATTTGGTGAAGGTTCAGCAATTCCAACTGATCCCCATCACACACCCATCATTACTTAACCATCAACATCTCAACCTCAAAAACCTAGGAAGCCTAAGAGAAGGGACACTCAGGTACCTCAGCCTAGTGGTCCTACAGACATTGTTGCAGATGAGGCTGTCCATAAGGAGTTCGATGACAGTTTAGTGAGGGCTGCCACTACTGCTTTTAGCTTAGAAGCAGAGCAGGACAGTGGTAACATAACTAAGACTCAATCCAAGGCAACATCTAATGAAGTTGGTTCCCAAGGAACCACTTCAGGTGGTGGTCCCAGGCGCCAAGAAACCATGGGGGATACTATTGCTCAAACTAGGTTTGAGAATGTATCTAAACTTTTTTATGATCTACTGCTCGCAAGAGGTAACACACTTTGAAGTGGTGAGGATAGTTTGAAACTTACTGAATTGATGGAACTTTGTACCAATTTACAACAACGAGTTCTTGATTTGGAGAAGACAAAGACCACTCAATAAAATAAAATTGTTAGTCTAAAGAGGAGGGTCAAGAAGCTTGAACAGAAAAAGAGGTCAAGATCTCATGGGCTGAAGAGGTTACACAAAGTTGGTATGTCTAGAATGGTAGAATCCTCTGGAGATAAAGACAGTTTGGGTGAGGATGCATCCAAATAGGGGAGGAGGATTAATGCTATTGATGCTGACATTACCCTAGTTAATGTTCAAGATGATGCTAAGATTTTTGATGTGAATACTTTGACTGGTGATGAGGTGTTTGCAGAACAAGAAGTTACTGCTAAAGATGTGAATTTAACTATTGATGAAGTTACTTTGGCTCAAGCACTTGCAGCTTTAAAAAGTGTAAAACCCAAGGTAAAAGGTGTTGTTATATAAGAGCCATCTACAACAACAACAATAATTTCTTCACAACAACCATCACGGGACAAAGGTAAAGGAATAATGGTAGAAGAACTTGTGAAGACTATGAAAAAAGAAAGATCTAATCAGGCTTGATGAAGAAACTGCTAAAAGATTATAAGCTGAGTTTGATGAAGAGGAGAGACTTGCAAGGGAGAAGGATGAAGCTAATGTTGCCTTGATTGAAGAATGGGATGATATTCAGGCTAAGATTGTAACAACCCGAGTTTTACGACGCGTATGACGATCGCGAATCCGACGTCATAATTATTATTTTATAAATTCGTATGATCGAACGTCGGCATTTAATATTTTAATTGTCGAGAATAATTATCTTCGTGTTTTATTACGAATAATATTGGAGATATTTTTAAAATATATATTTTTGACGTTTCGCGAGTCGACGTTTGACCACGCGTTCGTTAACCATTTCGAGCATCGTAAAAATATACGACGCGACTCGTTATTATTTTTAAGATCGTAAATTTATTATTTTTATGAATGTCGTCATTTTATTCCTTGTCTTGAGTCATACTCGCGTTTTAAAGTGTACACATTTAATTAAATGTTTTAGGCTAAGAAAAGTGTGACGGAAAATAAAACGGTCTCGGAAGTGAAATCCCGAGCCACAGTTGTCATTTTTAACTTAAATAAAAGTATGGTGTGCCAAAAATCTAAAAGAGAAAAGAGGGGAGGACCATTTATATCAAAAGGACAAACCAAATCTCTATATAAGCAAACACATATACCTATTTTCATCTTTTACAAAAAATTTACTTCCTCCTCCCCCTTGAAACACCACCGCCGGCTGCCACCATACCACCACCACCGAAAAAGTTTTCCGGTCACCGAAAACCGTCGTGGTCGCCGGAAAAATCACATGCATTCCCATCAACCTATATTTTCCGAATCCTCTCTTCATTTCCTACATCTACGCAATAAAATAACACATGCAATGGGTATTTTTGGAGTTAGAATCCGGGTTAGTTTCAAACAATTTCGTTTAAAATGGGTGTTTAAAATAGCTAGATAAACATTAATAGAGGCTCGTTTTAAATGGAAAAAGCCCGGTTTTGGTTTTTGGGGTTGGTTTGAGTTCGGCTAGACACAAAAGGAGGCGAATCGAGTTCAAGTATTGTCCGATCTTGCTTAATATAGCTTTGTAAGTATTTTTAATACTTGTGTTATTTTTGTTTTTGCGATTTAATCGATTTAGAGTTATTGGGTGTGATCAAATCCGATTATACTTGCGTCGAATAGGCTACATGATGATATTGGGTGATTGAGAAAATGATTTTGATGGTGTTTTAAAAAGGTAAATTCGAACAGTAGCTTTGGCACGAATTTCGAGGTTCGAAAATTTATAAAAACTGGCTTTTGATGTTGAAATATGATAGAGTTCGTCCTAATGTACGTTTCGGTAATTTGAACGTCCCGTAACTCTTAATAATGAAGAAGTTAACGGCGGAAACAAGTTTTGATAGAACTTGATGGCTCACATAAGATGGCATATTATGTACTTGCTGTCAGAATTTTAAATTGACATTTTGAGCACTTTCGAGTCCGTTTTAGCCTTCCGGAAAAACACGAAAGTTGTCCGGAATGACGTTTTACATAAAATCTCTTTTTGGTCAAAGTCACGAAAATGTGAGATAGCTAGTCAAAACTGATGGTCAAACTGTTGCGTTTTTATTGAAAATAAGCTACAGCAGATTCTTGTAAGGGCATTTTGGTCATTTTCTGTTGAGTTTCGGGTCTCGGCTAAAACTAAAAAGTTGTCCGGAATATTGTTTCGCATAAAATTTCTTCTTTGTCCGAATCGTGAAAACGTGATATAACGGGTCGTTTGGAGCGGGACAGACTTAATTAATAAATATGTATAAAAAGTCAAAGTCAAACAAAGTCTAGCGTTGACTTTTGAAAGTCAACGGATTAATACTAAACTTGTCGGGCATAATAAAAGTGAGTAAACGCTATTATTACTAAGAGTAAGACATTTTAGACTTAATGATGGATACGAATGGGGTAGATTCTAAAAATAGAAACTTTAGTAATAATCGAAAAATAATATCGATATGAGTAGTTGGTAATCACATTGAATGTCGAGGGTTCGATGAGGTAAATTAATACTATTATAAATATAATTGGATAACGAGACTTACTTCCAACTATAGCAACTTTCCAAAAATAGAAAGTTTCCTATAATAGAAAGTTTTCGATTAAGCTATGTGAGATATAAATAAAAGAATGATCGCAACCTAATATTTTGGGGTTTTAAAATCTAAGGCGCAAGTGGATTTCTCATCACATGTATGAATATATATATACTATATATACAATTTTGTTGATACGATGTACGCATCGTTAATCATACTTTTTGGTATAGTAATCGAGCGGCGTAAATTATAGGTCGTGATCGTGTTCGTTGATTTTCCGTGGATTGTTTCGACTTCTTGATCTTCGGCTTCGATCAAGGTGAGTTCATAGCCTCGCTTTTAAGTGTTTTAAATGTTTTAAACCCACGAGGGGGATACTTGTTTGTTTTGAAAATGAGAACGCAATGTGTTTGATTTAAAATATGATTCCTGATAAGTGTAAAATACACATATCCATTTGTACCTAAAATAACCCAATTAAACCCAAAACAGACCAAAAATGGCAAAAATATGCTTGTATTTGTGTTTTGTGTGTGCAGGTACGGATATATCAAAAATCACAAGAAAACAGTCAAAAACGGGCAAGCACGGACACGAGAATCAGAAGAGTACAAAAAGAAGCCAAAGATTCAAAGCCGAAGCCAGAAAAGTAAAACCCACAGTCAAATCCAGTCAAACATTGGTCAACCAATAAAAGACAAAACCCAAAAATATTCCATTTTCACCCTTCAAGTTTTACCAAAGTACAAAAATGTCCCCTCACCTCTTATTGGGCCTTAAAAACCTTAATGGGCCTGAAAAAAAACCCTAAAAATCTATACCCGGATCCAAGCCCATAACCAAAAGCCCAAAACCCTAGCCCATTCACCTTTTTATAAACCACAAGGGCCAGTTTTGCAATTTCTGAAACTAGTTTATAACTACAAAAAGAGAAATGCAAAGAGAGGGGCCAATTGTGCTAATGAGTCAAAGTTAAAACTGAATTTACCCAATTCAGTTATAACTTGGGCGCCAAACGTGAGCACTATTCACCCGTCGTCCCCATCTTTACCCACGGTCAAAATCAAAGGGCAAATACAAATTAAGGGGTGCTTAGGTCAATTCAAGAGCTCGTTTATAAGATGGCAGGGAGAGATTAGTCAAATCACGCTTCTCACTAGCTCACTCTCAAGCTCAAGCCGCGTAGAGATGGAGAAAGCACACATATTGGTGGGTTTTTGCACTAAACTACTCACAAAAGAAGCACAAACTGTCACATCAAGGAATGACAGCTTGGCAATCCTCAAGTGTCCACATTCAATCCAACGGCCAATATTTGTGATCCTATCATTAAAGGAAATGGAGGGATGAGATTAAAAGGAGTGTAGAGCAAGGCAAGGGTCTGGAAGCTTCACCAAATGGCTATAAATAGGCCTCACCTCTCACACACACACTATCTAGGTTTTTAGTAGCTTTTAGTCTAGCTTAATTTCGTATTTTTCTTAAATGTAATTTTCCTTAAATGTTTTGTAATCTCCTTTTTAAGTAATGTAATCAGTAACTTTAATTAATGAAATTCAGTTTAAAGCTCTTTAAATCTTACTTTTAAGCTCTCATTTAAATTCTCAAATATTAAGCTAAAGCTCAATAAGCCCTCATAAGCTCAAAATCAGCTCTAATGAGTCTATAAGCTCATAATAGAGTTTAAACTTCCTTAATCATACTTTTCTTCTTAAAATTAGCTTAAATATTAATTTACCTTTACTTGTGGAAATATGAGCTTTTTGGAAGAGGATCTAGCTATGGATGAGATCCCATGGACTTTTACCCTAGCTTATTAATAAGCTAGAGAGCTTGTAGCTGCCAAATTTGGTTCCTCTTGTTTAGCTAGAGGCCTTGTAAGTTTTCCTTTAATTTCTTGCTTTAAATATTATTTGAATTGCTTTCTAAACTTAGATCTGCTTATTTGCTTATTTAATTGGCTTATTAGTGCTTATTTGAGTTTTATCTAGCTTAATAATCATAATAGTTTAGCTGTTTTTGCTTTTCTTAGTTTAGATCATAGATTTATAAATCACTTGTTATAAAACCTTAAAAAAACCCAAAAAAATAGGTAAAATAGCTTAAGACTAATTTTGTTGCTTATTTAGTTGTTGAGTAATGCTTATTAAGATTAATATTAGCTGTTTAACATCTGGGGTTAAGGTCTCATTAAGTTGATTTTCATTTTGTTAGCTTAATCATAAGCTACTATATCTGTAAAGGGGTGTTTGGCATAAGCAAGTTTGACCATAAAAAGTCAATATAATTTGTGCAAAACACTTGAGTCAGTTTTAATATCACTTAAAATTAATAGGAAAACAGATTTCAAAATTAATAAAAAGTCAATATACCCGTTTTCCCACAAAAATAGCAAAAATTTTAAATTTTTAAGTTCTTAGTTGTCATACAATATTAAAAAAATAATAATAATAAAATAAAAAAATGTTAAGACACAAATGTAGGTTTTCCGTTGGTAAGAATAAGAAGTAATTTTTAACCCGATCGTACGTGTAGAGTTCTAGCTTTCTCCCTTAACAATTAATGATGATAGTTTGTGCTAGTCTCATGTAGACTTTAAACATGCTAGACTTGAAATCATTAGTAAATGAAAACTTGTGCTAATCTCAAGTAGATTTTAAATATGCCGAGTTGGATTTTATATAGGCTAAGTATTTGCAAATTTCTTTTGTGAAGAATAAGAGATGATAGTGTTGTTTACGAATTAGGATGCTAAACAAAGTTTATTTGGAAAACTTAAAGGCTTATAAGAATAACTTGTGATTTTTCTTCCCCGGAGTTCTTAAAATGATTAATTATACGTGTTCTCTTTAATTTTTACAAATTGGAGTTTTACTCTTAAAAGTCTAATCAACATATTCAGAGAAAAAAGCTTTATCGATGATGAAATCAACATCATTTGTAAATAAGAATTTTAGCTCAAGTTTATACTTTGGTTTTCTAAAACGAAATTTTTTCTATTTGCAAAAATAATATGTTAAATCCATTAATTAGTTTTTATTTGTCAAAAAAAAATCTATAAAAATGTAGTTGGTGAATAAAAAGGATGCAAGTTATAAATCCTAAGTGTAAAATAATCAATATACAAACTCCATCGCAATAAAGTACATGGGCATTTGTCGGTTCGCTCCCGATGTGACATCGAAATAAAGGGTGAAGAATGTATATTTAGGGTTGGTATCATAATAAGTACGCGAGCTCTTGTCGGAGGCGTAGCCGATGTGTCGTCGAAAGAAAAGTGATACCAATTTCTAGCTTAATAATGTAAATAGAAATAATAATGTTACAAGTTAAAAAATAAATAGTAAAAGTTTCATTTTCTAAAACCAATGTATTATTTTGAGCCAAAGTTTGCAAAAGTCTACAAGGTTGTTTCATCGGAAGTTCATGCGTTTCGGTTAGTATTCTCCAGATGGGGTGTCAAAAGCCTTAGCACTTACCCGATGACGGTGGGATCGCTAGAGAAGAAAACATTTAAGGACAAGTGAACAACGTGTCTGGCTAAAGAGGTTTTTGTTTGCTTTGAGATGTGATCTTGCTAAGTAAAGCTTGGTCGGATTTCATCTATCTAAATATGTGGATTTAATGGTTTAAATTAATTTGAACACACACACCTAATAATATATTAGTCGGTGAAGAGGAATTCCCAAGTTGTAATAATAAATTAGTCGTGAGCCAGCTTAGTATCGTAATTAGCAGTGATCTTATTTTTAAGCTTAGCATGGGAAAAGTAAAAATCGGAATGATGAAGTTTATCTTTTAGGGCCTAATTGTGTTTTTTGTTCTATGATCCTAAAAGTTACCAATGAGGTAATGAAAATAATACATTATGTCAACACAAATAAGTTGTAGTTAGATAGATAATTATCAAGAAAAATCAAAAAAGGAGAAAAATCTTTGAAAATGGGAAAGCGGTGTTTTAATAAACGTGATCTCATATCTAAATCTCAACAAAAATCTTTTGCGACTTTTCAAAGGTTTTAGTTTGGGAATTTTCGAGATATATTGTTAAAAGGCATGTGATATTGCGTGAGGACACACAATCGATTTAGTTGTGGGGAATTATTGATAAGTGTAAATACACATAACCGTTTGTACCCTAAAGATAACCCAATAAACCCAAAACCAACCAAAAATGCAATAAATAGCTTGTATTTTTGTGTTTTTGTGTATACAGGTACGAGATAGTCTAAATCAAAAAGAAACACTGTCCAAAAACGACAAGCAACGAACACGAGAATCAGAAGAGTACAAAGCCGAAGCCAGAAAAGTCAAACCTCAATCAAATCATGGTCAACAAAAGTCAACAAGGCCCAATATATTCCACTTAAGGCCTCAAGTTTCAGAAAAGTGCATAAATGGTCCCTAAACCCAAAAATAAGCACGGACTTATGGAAGGGGATTCAATCATGGAAGGAATCCCAAGGATTTTACTTCTAGCTTATTTATAAGCTAGAAGAGCTTGTTGATTAGCTCTATGAGCACTAGCTTCTGTTCTTGCTGAAGCTCATTGTAAGTTCTCCTTTAGATTTCACTTTCACTTAATTTTTAGCTTAATAATAGATAATCTGCTTATTCTTGCTTATTTGCTTATTTTACATGCTTATTAGTGTTTAATCTTCTCTTTGTGCTTATTAGTTATAATTTTACATCTGTTTTTAGCCTTAGTATCATAGAACTTGTTATTTAATTTTCTGTCATAAAAATCTAAGAAAAACCAAAAATATAGTAGCCTACTCTTAGATCTTAAGTCTAGCTTAATTCAGTTGTTAGATCATGTTAATTAAGACTATTATAAGCTCTAGTTAACTGGTATTTAGTTTTAATCATTAATTAATTTCTTCTATAAGTATTTTCAAAACCATCAAAATCATAAAGGGGTGTTTGGTTTAAGCATTCTTCGTACCACCAATTAGTCAAAGTAAGCCTTTAGTTTTTTTCATATAAACCAGTTTTAAAATTTCATTTAAAGTTAATTAGTAAAGAAGTTTTTATAGAGTAGATTTTAGAATGAAAAAGATTAGAGCTTATTATGCATGTTCCTGCACCAGGGTATTTTGTAGCTTAAGTTTTAATTGCTTAAATTGGATTTGAGTGATCTAAGTTGTTGTGTGCTCTTAACTCTTGTTTGCCTCACTCATTTGAGTGTTTATAAGTGCAGGATCATCCCTTAGGTACCCTGCACTTTAAACTTTTGCACTTTTGATTCAGTGCATCAAGCAGTACTAAGTTACTTATACTGCTACACTGTAATTTCGTATTAACACCTTCAATCTGAGTAGCAGCTGAATGTTGAATATCCGAAGGCGATACATTATGGGTCATACACAAGAAGAGAACGACTACTAAACGGTCGTTTGAAAAAGATACATTGGAATAACAAAATACCTTGTTTGATACATAAGCTCATGCTTCCAAATGGTTCAACAAAATAGATAAAGATTCCGGTTTATAACAATTGTCCCCAAAATGTAATAAGACCCCAAATCTTAAGTGGTGACTCTCATTATTACGTCCCAATGTATCATCGAACCTCGTGCCTTATTGACCTGAAAAACAAGCTTAAAACGTCAACAAAAAGTTGGTGAATTCAGTATTGTAAATCAATGGTAGGACCTGCAAGATTTCCAAGTGTAATGATTAACAACAATCAAACATCATAAAAAGTATTTTCGTTTCTAAGCTTATATCACCGAGGCTCGACGTTCATGAATGCAATTAATAAATTGCCAACTGGTTCCCGTAATGATGTGCTAACCCTGCAAACATCCCAAATGTTCGACATGGAATTCGGTTCGTTCCCATGATAGCTAGTCCACCCGAACGGGAGTTTCAATCCCTAATAGACTACCATAATATCATTCGCGCCCATCACAATGTAATTCCCACAACACTATGCAATTAACAATTCATGATCATGGACATAAAGGGGTTTATGGTAACTATAGGCAAACACTTCACATGGCATAAAATACACTTGCGTCCAGGTTGTAAAACAAAGCATGTTCTCACCCCAGGATGTCCATTATTTAAAAATATAAAGCATGGGGAGCTATGAACACACCCTTACCGGTAGTTTTTCCTCTGAATGATAACAAGTATCCAAGTAGGTAGTGATCACACCGTTAAGTACCTAATAATACGGTCAATCTTATTTACACATTAGACTAACGACTCATTGGTATAACTAAATGCATTTAAGTTTATATATAACCAGTATCAACGTTGTGTATGATGCACAAGATCATTGTTTTCATAATATCGATGGTTCTCGATAAACGTGAAATCATTATTAATACTTAACTTTATTTATTAAATTTGCTATTAAATCGTTCGACTCGGAAAATCTAAACGTTCGAACCGACGTATAATAATTTTTCTTTATTTCACCATGGCTCTAAACTACCCTTAAGATTCTAGTTGTTACATTTTTTTTTAGTCCCTAGGTTTTACAAATAATCCACAGTTATATTTAAACCTTCTAGTTTCGAAATGAACACCATTAGTCTTTAACTTTTGGATTTTACAACTTAATCCTATGGTTTTAAATTAGTCTCTAAGGTTTCAGGATACACAGAAATGGTCCCTGGAGTTAATGCCAATTCGAAAATGGCAATTCGAATCCTTTAAGTTTCGAATTTGTCACCTTTAGTCCCTTGACTTTGTAAAAATTGTATTTTCAACCCGATTAAATCCCGACAAGTGACATTTGGCCTTATTTAGCCCAAATAAGCCAACTCAATCATTTCGGCTTATAAATAAGCCATCCGAGCTTATTTTTGGCTTAACGGGCCTTATTGGGCCCGTTAAGGTCCGTTTAGGTTTCTAAAGATCTATTTTAGTTTCAATAAGTCCAAAAGTCTATAATAAGCTTATACGGGGCTGTTAAGCTTAAAATAAGCTCGGTGAGCTTATTGAAGCTTATTTCGAGCCTATTGGGCCCGAAAGCCCAATAACTCACTTCGACAAACACCCTTAGGATTACATGGGCTTTGCTAGTTCCTTTTCCATTTAAATTTCGCTCAAGCACACTGTTTGTATTTTGGCTTATTCAAAATAAGCCAATAAGCTAATAAGCAACTCAAATGGGCCGGTCTTGGGCCGGTTGAGGCCCGATAAGGGTTCAAAGGCATTTCGTTGGGTCCATTGAGGTCCATTAAGTATATTTAAGTCTAATAAGTACTTGGAAGGTCGGTTTGCTTATTTAGCTTATCCGATAAGCTAATAGGCAACTGTTGGGCCTATTGGGCCGGGTATGAACCCGAATGGGTTCTAGAGGTTGGGGCTTGGCATAATACATTTAAGTCCTAAGCTATAAGCCCCCATAAGATCACCAATAAGCTACTCGAGCTTATTGTGAGCTTATTTGCTCATTTAGGGCCCGTTAATGGGCTAGGAGGCCCATTTAAGGGTAGCGATATGGGTTTCTAATGAAAGTAAAGGCCCCATATGAATAAATAGAAAATGAGAGAGGAGAAGATGAGAGAGTACAACATGGACACTCCCTTTATGATTTAAGCCCGAGTGACTTATTAATAAGCTGCGGCTTATTAATAAGCTCTCGTTGGGCCTTGTTGGGCTCGATAAGGCCGTTCTGGGATTCGTTGGCTCAACACTTGCAAAGGGTCCTTTTAGGTTTTCTTAGTTTCATTATAAGCTTCAACAAGCACGCGTATAAGCACACGAATAACTGTTTTAGGCTTTCGTTGCTTTATGAACCCTTGTGGGGCTCGCGTTGGGCTCGCAAATGGACCGGTGAGTCCATTAAGGTTTCGAATGGTTCATAAATATGTTAAATGGTTCCGTTAAATTTCCTAGTACCAAAACGAATATGTTTTACATTTCCTAAGCGTGCCCCGCAACATGCAAACGTCTATTATTGTAGCATACGTGTTTCCACACCCTCATGTCGCGATTTTCAACTTTAGTTTACGTATAGTTTCCTTTAAATTCACGAACAAGGCTTATTACCCACGTCGTGTACATTTTTATATAACATGTTTATTGTTCGTGCTAGCTTATACGTTTCTAGCATAGTGCAAGTTATTAAACGAATTTGCTTGGTCCTTTGTGTTTAACCCAACACCCGTCGTTATTTAATATATATGCGAGGTCATGTTGGCATACTAAAAATGTTACGCGACATATTGACTAAGCATAAACCATAGCGAGTAGTAAGGAATTATAAAATGAGTTAGTTCGACTTACAAGGGTCCTAGAGTTTTGATGGCGCGTTTAGAAGAAAACCCGACTCGTTTGCACCTTAAACGCGTGCAATCCCAAACTCCAAGTCTCGTATACTTCTCCTATCCCCTTATATGCGATCTTAAACGTACCTTGTGTCCTTAGGAGGAAAATGTGGGTCGAGTTCGGTTAGAAGTGGAAGTGTGAGTGTTTGGCTTGCGGGTTGTAACCCGAACAAGAGAGAGGAGAGGGTTGAGGTGTGTAAGTGTTAACAAGAGTGTTTAAATGGTGAGTGTACATGAATATTTATAGGCAAGAAGTCCTAGTTAGCTTTCCTAGTCCATTCTCCAAACGAATCGTGCCCTAGGGGCGGTTTTCAAAGGTTTTAGTTAATCTCACATGGTTTTTGCTAAACCACCATAAGTACAAGTATTAATGAGTTAGAAATGTACAAGATTTTGCTTAGCTAGAAAATCTTATGACTTGGTGTGTGGTCTCCTTGTTAACCGCGACTTAGATGACCAAGGGGAGCAAAGTGGGTATTAACCATGGGGTAAAGGACTTATAGGAGACCATTAGGACATGTCTTAATGACTTAGGAGATGTACATGTACCCTTAAGTATTATTAGGGAGATTTTGCTAGTAAATAAATCACCAAGGACGATTTTATGCAAGTTTACTTGTCCAATTTCGGTTACCAAGCGATATAAACACAAGACTTAATTAAATTTCGACTTTAGGTTTTCAAAGTGGGTATTGGTTTGAGTCTAGGTAAGTCTAGGTATTTCCGGGGTGCGTCCAAATGTATTTTATCGCGAAACGTAACCCTTTTACGTGACCAATAAAAATAAAATACTCAAAGTACAATAATTATTCTTAAAATAATTATTCCTTACTTGGTTGATGTAAACCTTAATTTATTTGGTGACCGTTTACATTCATTGATTATTTCTAGTCTACGCGGTTTAGCTTAAAAGTAAATATTAAAAGTAAACGCGTATCGGACTAAAATAAATAGTGATCATTAATATAGTCGTACAATGACACGAAAATGAGAAATGTTACAGTCTCCACCCGTTAAAAGAGCTTTGTCCTCAAAGCTTAAGACCTTGTAGTAGATGACGAAGCCCGGTTTGTGAAGAGTTGTGGGTATTTTTGTTTGAACGAATCTTCACGTTCCCAGGTGAACTCAGGGCCCCGCCTAGAGTTCCAGCGAACCTTAACCAGTGGTATCCGGCTCCGCTTCAATCGTTTGATCTCCCGTTCCATGATTTCAACGGGCTCTTCCACAAACTGGAGCTTATCGTCAACATGAATTCCTTCTAACGGCATGACTAATGGTTCATCGGCATAACATTTCTTCAGGCTGAATCATGAGGAAATTGAGTCATCAACAAACAAATCTTGAACCTTCAAATGTGCAGAATTTCCACAAGTACAACCCTCCGAACCTCACACTTTGGGACTAAAGATCATCCTCTAGACCAAGTCATTGGTGACCCTTCCAAACCTGTTATGACTCATCAACGGTTACATACCGATTCCGAGGTTTGCATGTACGCATTAACAGTAAGCACTATTAAACCAAAGAACATCAAAGAAGCTATGGCTGATCATAGTTGGATTGAGTCTATGCAAGATGAGTTGAATCAATTTGAAAGACTTTAAGTTTGGGAATTGGTTCCACGACCAGGCGGAAAGAATGTTATTGCTCTCAAATGGCTTTGGAAGAATAAGATGGATGCATAACATATTGTGGTTCGGAACAAATCTCGTCTTGTTGCTAAAGGTTATAAGCAAGAAGAAGGCATTGATTTTGAGGAGTCATTTGCTCCTGTTGCTCATCTTGAGGCTGTTCGGATGTTCATTGCTTTTGCTGCTCATAAGATTATCCACTATCTTTCAAATGGATTCAAACGACTTTTCTCAATGGTCCTTATGGAAAGAAAAAGTTTTATGTAGCCAACCCTGAAGGGTTTATTGATCCTGAATTTCATATACACGTCTACAGGATGAAAAAAAGCCTCTATAACGGGTCTAGCAAGCACTCGTGCATGGTATGACAAATTATCTTCTTTTCTAATTGAACACGGGTTCAATAAAGGTATAACTGATCCAACTTTGTTCACTAGACGCCACGGGGGAGACATATTACTTGTTCAAGTATATGTTGATGACATCATTTTCGAATCAACAAATTCAGATTTTTCAAAAAGATTTGCAAACTTATGAAAAACAATTTTGATAATGTCGCTGATCGGGTGTACTAAGTTCTTTCTTGGACTTCAATTCATGCAATCTCCCCTCGGCATATACATAAGTCAGTCACAAATATACAAATTAGAGTTTTGTTAAAGAAACATGGTTTTAGATGAATGTGTCTCCAGGAGCACACCTATGGCAACAGAGAGAACTGATTGCGATTTACCAAGGTAACTCCTACTGATCAAACGACTTATCGACTATGATTGGATGGCTTATGTTTCTGAACAGCCCGTCGACCAGACATAGCCTTTGCTACTTTTGTTTGTCACGTTATCAAGCTCAACCTACAGTCAAACACCTCAAAGAGGTCAAAAACGGATCTTTCGTACCTAAGACAGTCCTATAACATGGGACTATGGTATCCGAAGGATTCTGGTTTTGATCTAATTGCATATTCAGATACGGATCATGCAGGTTGTAAAGATGATTGTAAAAGCACATCAAGAGGAGTGCAATTTTTAGGTGGAAAGCTTCGGAATAGAGTTCAAAGCGAAACAAGATTGTACTAGCTATGCCTACTGCAGAAACTAATATTTTCCTTGTCTCAGTGCTGTGCCAAGTGATATGGATGCGTACTCAACTACTTGACTATGGATTTAAATACAATCGGATTCTGATGTATTGTGATTCCAAGAGTGCCATTGCTATTTCGTGCAATCCAGTCCAACATTCAAAGACAAAGCACATTGACATACGGTATCATTTTATTAAAGAACACGTTGAGAGGGGTACTGTGGAAATTTACTTTGTCAGAACAGAATACCAACTAGCGAATCTATTACTAAGCGCTCTAAAAGATCGCTTTGAGTATCTTTTGTCATCGCATTGGTATGAGATGTATGACTCCAACTCAGTTGGAAAGTCTGACAAAGTCATCTTCGTGAAAAGATCATACATCACAATCATGTAAATAAATATTTTAAAAACAAAAGAAAAAACATTGAAAATTTTCAAAAATAACAAAAATATTTGTCACATTTTTAAATTAATATATATATATATATATATATATATATATATATATATATATAATATAGATCTATAATATATATATAATTTAAAAAAATTAAATCTTTTGTTTCATGATTCCAAGTTTCTTATTAAAATCTTTTCATTGCAAAATACGGAAATCATGATCCAAGGGGGAGTTTTTTACAATTTTCATTCACAAACATCTTTTTGATAATAAAATTTGGAAATGTTATATTTTCAAGGGGAGGGGTTTTTTGTTTTTTGTAATTTCATAAACAAAAATTGGTACATATCAAGTACATGGACTAAATGTGCAAATTTTTCAACAGTTTTCGGTAAAATTAAAGTACAGGGACTGAATGTGACAATTGGTCAACAATTGTCTGGTAAAATGAATACATTAGACGCGACAATGACAAATTTCAAACGGTTTTCTCCGGTGGCTATATAAAGGATTTTCATTTCAATTTTACTTTTCTTTTTTACCGAATCCTGTTTACCGAATTTGCGTAGAAGTGTGTTTTAAGATATCTAAGTTCATTACAACGCTTGTGACTTCACTTCTTACTCAAACGTAAGTAGAAATAAATGTTTTAGGAGTTTTTGAGTTAGTTGGGATTACCGAGTTTGAACTCGGTAAAAATAAGATTTACCGAATTTGCTAGATTACCGAGTTTAGAGTAAAACGTGTCTTACCGAGTTTTTGTAGTATTTGAATAATATTTGGCATTATATTTAGTGTAAAAAGTGTTTTAAGACAATAAAATGCTAATAGAATGGTTAGGATTGAATGTTGAATAAACTCGGTAAATCATTACCGAATTTGTTAGTTTAACGAGTTTAAGTTCTTGTGCACAAGTTAAATGTTAAAATCGGTAAGGTCAACTGGTCAAAATCGGTAGTCAACAAAAGTCAAACTCAGTAAAGGTTTAATTGTTTGTGGTTTTGTGAACGGTTTTGTAATGTAATAATGTTGTTGATTCATGATTGGAATTGTGTGAATGTCTATGAAAAACAAAATGAACAGTTGTTTTTGTGTGCTCAAATTCTGACAAATAATTTTGGCAAAGAAACAAGTTTTCATGAATTCTATTCTATGAATCATATATGTCTATTCGTAATTGTTTAAGTGACTAAGCCATGTCTGGTTTAACCGTTTTCCTGCACAGAACAAAATAGGAGTGAGTGACTTAGTTCCATTTAATTAACGAATTAGATATGTTTTATTCCTGGTTTAGTTTCATAATCAAATGTGAAAGAACAAATTTTTATAAATATGTTAATTTTAATCTCAATTAGTTTAATGGCCGTTTTCTGCAATGAACAGAATGAGGAGTGAGTGACTTAGTGACCATTCAGTTGTGGATTTGTGGTTAACTGATTTTATGTTATTATTGTAAAGAAAGTTTTTGACAAAAGTTTTCTGGAAAAAGTTCTCAAAATCTGTTATTGTGTCAAAATGATACTCTTTCACAAAAACGGTTTTAAGAAGTTGTATGATTTCTCTTTCATTTTTCACAAAAGAGTCTTGATTCAAAATCAAAAGAGACATCTTCATCATTCTTGAAAGAGTATCATGTCACAAAGAATTTCTGGTGAGGATATTCTAAAAACAGAACGAGAGAGCTAAATCCATACGCGAAAAAGCAAATCAAAAGTGTGTTCGAAAAAGAATTGCCAGAACACACAAAAATGATAAATCAAAAGAACAATTCGAATAAAGCGTATGACATGTGCTAGAAAAAGCAAGAACGAGCACATGAGAAAGAAACTGATAAAAAATATGTTCAAAAAGAATTGCCAGAACATATAAAACAAACAGAGTGGAAAAAGACAAAAATGTCAAATGAATTATTTGTTATCTAACCTCTTAATTTTATTCATTCAGTAATCATCGTGGTACAACAACAACATGTAGCTGACGTTCATCCAGACGAACTGTGTCCTCCAAACAAACGATATGATCTTATGGATGCCAGCAAGAAGGTTGATCTTGAACAAGTGCAATGTCCACCCGAAAGCAAAATACTGACGAATATCATCAAGAATCATCCTTTACGATTCAGTATTGTTGCTTCTTCCTCTGTACCATGGATCTATATGGCACATTTTTGGCATACTTTGAAGGAGGACGGATCAAAGTATAGGCTCACGTTTATGCTTGACAAGAAAAAGCTTTCTCTTACACTAGATGACTTCAGGACAATCTTTCACTTACCACAAGCAAATGACAACAATCATGATAGTTTTGTACCACCACCATTATTTTTGGACATGGTTCCATTCTATAAACAACAATTGGGCTTTACAATGGAGCTGAAGACATCATCAAGCTTTAAGACAACTGGTCTTCTACAGCCATGGCAAACGTTATGCAAGATATTTTCCAAATGCTTGACAACACGTGTCACTGGATGGGATCAACCGCCGTTGCGCTTTGTCAATAACATTCATGTGGATTATGTGGAGCTGCTATGGGAAGGACTTTACTATTCTCTTCATTGTCCAACATATTCGATTCCTTATACAAGATTTACAAAGATCATCATTAGTCATTACATGACTTGTTTTCTTGACATTTCAAGACGTGCTCGAGATATGTATCACAATCTGCAAGATGATGACATAATGAAAAATATCTTTAATTCAGGGAGACACAAAGATAAAGTTGGCATGCAAATTCCAGATTGGATGATCACTGAAGAGATGAAGCACACAGAGCATTATAGAATGTATGCAGATGTGTTTGGGTTAGATGTTCCTCTAACTCAGTCACAACCGACTGAGTCTACCCAAGGAACGCATAGGACACCTAGCGCCTCTAGGTCACCTAACCCTAAAATGGATGCAACAGAGTCAAGTGCTCTAAAATGGTCTACTGTGATTCGTTTTGGTCTTCCTGAAAGGAGATCTACACGTCTAACTCCCACGTCTAACACCACCTGCTCCTGTGCCAACAACAGAAAAAAGTGTTGTCGATGATTTTACAAGATATGATTCAAGTAAGTCTTGCTGAGCAAAAGAGTCGTGAAGAACAAGAAGCAAGAGAAAATGTGGCACTGGTAGCTGAACACTTGGCAGCTGAGGAGATTGAGAAGCTTGTTGAAGAGTCTGAGAATGTTGATGATAGTTCACCCACTAGGCATGATGATACATCTATTCCCGGCACTAGGTTAGAGCCCAGGAGTGATAAGGAAAGTCCGGAGGTGGAGATTGTTCAGGAAAAAGTTGAAGAGACTTCAAAGGATACGGAGGTGGAACCAAATATTGTTATACCTGTAAATGTTGATGATGAAGAAGATGAAATAACTGATGAAGTGTTTGAATTAAGGAGAAGGGCGAAAGGGAAGAATGTAGAGGAGTCTAGGATTTCGCCAATTCCCTCACCAACTAGATCACCTAGGAATCTCTCTACTCTCGTATCTCCGGATACAGAGAAACTCCAGGAATTGACGGTTACTCATTCTACACCATCATCAGGATCATCTGTCTCAAAGATCACAAAAACCAATCGTCTTCTATCATTGATCAAGGCAAAACCCAATCGATTCAAAAGATACAAGACTTTCTTTCATGAATTACAAGGACGATATGGTTACTTATTTGCACATCTCAAGAAAAGATTCATGCCACGGAAATCCAGTGATCAACTTGCTGATAATCTTCATGATGTCATGATGGAAACGCTACCCTCGTTGGTGAAAGAAAAAGTAACGGAGCAAGTTGAGAAGGTGGTTCCTGCGCAAGTTCGAGATCACAACAAAACAAAAAAAAAAAAAAAAAACAAACAAAACAAAAAATTCCTGTATTATCTTGCGAAAGGTGTTGGGTAATGGAAACGGAAAACGACTAAAGACCAAGACTGAAAGATTAATCTTCTAAAGATCCTATCTTGCCAAGACGTAGGCGTATGCCGGCCACATATATCTTCACAGATTCAAAATGCAATTGCAATGCCATTCCTTTTTAGTTGATGCATATGTACGCAGTTATATGCCAGGTCATATTCTTCATGTTCATCCGGCACAAGTTCAATCATCCTCTGTTCTAGAACAACAACATCAATTGTACCTTGCTATAAAGGCTGATCCTCTGTTACAACAATACGCCAAGCAATATAGTTGGCTCTACAGATGAAGTTTGAGAAGACATAGGTACACATACTTTGTAGACCTACTTTGCCATTCGCCCAAGAGAATCCAGACGATCCTCTGATGATGCTCATCTGAGGGGGAGGAATAGTGCAAAAAGCAGAAGACATCAGAGTATGCAGCGTATTAACTGGAGAGTCATTGTCTAGACAAGTAAATATAGAGGAACCAGGTCCTTCTACTTCAGGTAATCAAGAACAAGATGATAAATTTGATTTTTGGACTGAATCTTATGCTTCTGATGATGATAAGATTCCAACTAAGCAAGTATCACAAGACATCATGGAGGAGATATCTTTAACAATTGATGAAGTAAAGTTAAAGAAGATGGCGGATGAGATGCTACAGGCCAAAAGGATGTATTCAGGAGATGACATCAGTATTCACATCGATCCGATGAAGATTTCTTGCTAAGTGATATTGTTTGGGAAAGCAGAAAGGAAATTCTTGTATTCCTATCCACGGGGGGGGGGGAAATAGATTCCACCATTAGTTCAAAGCTGTCAAAGAGATCCTGAAGCTCCAGCATTATCTCTGATCAATCAAGACCTTTTGTAATTTGAAGAAAGGTAATTCAAGTCCTGAGAAGATTGTTCTGTCACTTCATAAATTTCCAGAAATTGTCTTCAACGATGATGATATTGAAGAACGGACTTCCAGATGGGTTAATAAGTGTATAAAGAAGTTTAATTCTTATGCAAGATAGATGGAGTTGAACTGAACATCCTCATGTAACGATCTTCTAATAAGAGACAGAAAGAACATGGAAGACCAAAAGGAAGAGATCTATCAAACTTAGATTGTTTCACAGTCTATCAAGACATTCTAGGACTTGGGTCATGAAACATAAGTTTATCTAAGAGATTGTTGGCAAGAAGGCTATGATTGCATAGTGTCAATAACTCAAGCCCGATTACTAGAAACCTCAATAAGAATGACATTGAGGGATATGTATTGTGTTCTGAATAACAAGGTACATGATTATGCTGATACAAGATTGCTATAGTCTCTATCAGTGTTCATCAGAAGTTCAGTGACATGGGAAAGAGTGCACGATTTTCAACTTGGAATTGAAAGCTATCAACAAAAGATCAATCTCACTGCACCAACAATTACATTCCCAGGAATTAAAGAGTGTGATGTGTTTTCTATCGTATATGATCCTGTACATGAAATCATTTACACTAATAGCAAGAAAGAGAAAAAGGTGATGAAACCTTCAGAGATACATAAGTTTTGTGATGCAACACTAAGAACAACGCTTGAAGGTCTAAAGAGTTATTATAATGATGTCAAGTATGGATATGTGAAAAAAGAACTTACCAATGATGAACTTGAGTTTCTTAAGTTGTTTGAAGAAGAGATTGAAGTTTGGTTGAAGTATCAAGATCAAATAAGAAGATGGGAGATGTACGTGAATGGAAGACCACTAGGACCAAGTAGGGAACGCCCAGAATAATCGACCCTTAAAGGGAGATTGTTAGGATTATGAAAAGTATCGATTATGTGGTTTTATTATTAGACTTTATTTTGTTTAGTTTAATATAGATTGTAATAAGGTTTACTATGCTTTAAGAAAGAAATAGCGTAATATCCAAAGTCTAGGGACTAGTATTATAAAATTAGAAAAATAAGGAAGGGATGCCTCCCTCCTTTTGCATATAAATAGCCCTCTAATCTTCATTAGAGGGTGATGCTCTTGTAAACAACTTTCATTTCCCTCCTAAATAAGATTTGAATTTTTCCTTCATTTTCTCTCATTCTCTCTAAGCTTGCATGTTGATATGATTGATTCAAGATTCATGTGACCTAACAAAAGGGTCAAGTCCATTGCCTTCAAAAATAAGAAAGAGTATAGTGATGATGAGACTTCGACATCCGGAAGCGATGACGAAGAATATGCTATGGCCGTAAGGAACTTCAAAAAGTTCTTTAGAAGGAAAGGTAGATTTGTTAGGCAGCCACGTGAGGAGAAGAAGTCATTCCGGAAAATGGATGATAAGAAAGGCAAGAGTGATAGGAAATGCTTTAGATGTGGTGATCCGAATTATCTCATTGGCGAATGTCCAAAGCCTCACGATACAAAGATTAAGCAATTCGATGGGGGTTTCTTAAGTGCTATCGAGAATGAAGCGAAGACAAACTAACAAAGAATACTTGTCTCTTGGCTTGATCGTCAAATAGGTAACTTGCTTTTTATCATTGTAGTGATACTGTTTTTATTCTTTTGATGACGTTTAGTAGCAAAATTGAGTATATTAACTACGGAAATTAGTCTAAAAATTCAACAACAAAATAAAATTTTGACAATTACGAGAGTTTTTAGAAGAAATTTTTTTTAGAGTAGATGAGAAAAATTAAGACGCTTGAGCGAAAAAAAAGAAGTTGACTTGGTTGTGAGTTCATGTCGACAATTCGTTTAGAAAATGCTAAACTTAAAGAAACTCAAGTTAAATTTGTCAAGTTTGATAAAAGCGCTAATTCACTAAGAGAAATGCTTAATGTCAAACTTGACATGGAAATGATAAATGTTCTTTGCGTGGGTTGTTCCTATTGGGAAGCTAGATTAATCTTTTTCGTTTCTTTTTTCATCATATCTAGAAACCTAGGTTTAAGGAGTGTTTAACGTGGTGTTCTCATCATTTGGATTATCATGGTTTCCACAAGGTATAGATCATGTCCACATAAGTAGGATTAATAAAAAGGGGTCCGATATATCCCCATCTTCCTCACGCCTCCTAATCCCCATCTTCACAAATGATAGGCGTTTTCGATCTTATTTTCGGATCTTGGCTATTCTGTTGTTAAATAACGATGCGCAATGGGACACAGGTCACCCGATCTAATAATTATTCAGAAAAGCAAAAGGAAACGATCATCTCGATATAACGTCGTCAAGAGCAACGTAACAAGGTATGCCCAATAAATCCCATCCTATTTTCGTGAGGAACATAAGTCGTTTTTTTCATCATTCTTTATTTCTATATCCCATGGAATGCGTCGGTCCAAGATTTCTTTTGGTGATTATTTGTATAACAAATGGGGTGTGGTGATCGATGTTTACATAGCTCAAAAGGATCCAAAATCGGGTCATCGATTTGGTTTTGTATGTTTTATCTTAATGATTCAATCAGTTAAGTTTCCAATCTAAGAACGATATGGCTGGGTGGTTTTCATTTTATTTGCGATGTGCGAAGTATGGTCGACTATAACTAGACCTGTGGACATTCTGGGACGGCAATCCCAGTGTCGGTTCGAACTCTCAAACTGTTAGTATCAAGAAAATGTTTTTCAGTCTTTTAACTCGGTATGCTAAAGCGGCCTGGGCAACAAATTAGTGGACATGTCGGGCAAATAATGGTCAAGTATGCTGGGAGCAGAATCTGTGGGGGTTGTTGGATTGTAACGAAGGTCTATAGGAGCGGTAACTGGAAGCGGTGATGTTCTATTCGGTCGACGATTGTCTTTGATTGGATGGTATGCGCGTAGTATTCTTGCTAAAGTTAAAGTTTTTAAGTGTCATTTAGAGGTTCTAAACATATGTCTTTTGGGATTAGATTGATGAAAAGGTTTGTCTAGATATGTTGGGGGACGTAGGGTTTGGTTGGAATCGACTCTATGATCAATGGTAAAGCGGTAAGACTCAAAGGCGTTTAAAAGGATATTTTTGGAGTTCAAAGTGTTTCTCACTATTTTATTCACGATCGAAAGATGTGTTTGGATAGGGACCTGTGGTCTGCCTTAGCATCATGGGCTCTAGAGGTTTATAAGAAGTTTGGGTAGGTCGGTGGGGAACAGCGTGTTTACGTATATGGAAAGTGATGGACAATGTCTCTATGGGAAGTTTGAGTCCATCCAGAGTCTTTACATGTGTGAATTTGAGTCCTTTATGTTTCATATCGTAATCGGACTTATCGTATTAGCCGCTACTGAGTTTGCATATTGGGCGCCCAATATTGAATCGATGGAGGTCAATTCCGAGTCTAATCCTCTAGAAAGGAAGGATGCAGAGGGTCCTAGTTTGGATGAAAGTTTGGAAAATGAGGAGCATTTGGATGTCGATAGTTGTGATTCAGATTCCCTAAGAATGTTAACCACAGATTCGGTGTCGCCTTCTAGTCGGGTTTTGCAAGAAGAGGATGTTCGTGGGGTGGAAAGTGATCTTGTGGACTCCTTTGAAGAAGGGGGGCGTGGGAAAGGAATATTTTTTTTTTTCATTTTTGGATGATTCGGTCTTGTATAATGATGGGTGTATTAAGATTTGCATGTAAAAGAAATTAGAAAGCTGATGCTGGTGCGATTCTGGAGTTCATTCTTGGGTGAATGTGGAATGTTACCACTGATGAAATGCGGATAGTTACGCCAGTATTTCTCCCTGAAAAACGACATCCATCATTGCGCCTCCATCTACACCCCGGGTAATGATTTACTATTGCTGTTGAGTCTGGACCCCCCCCCCCCCCCCCTGTGAGGGTGTTTCTTGTTAGATTCGATTTCTATTGGTCCTTCTAACTAGTGACGAGATAGATTACTGATAACGATGGATGCTATAGAGACTCAATGGAAATATACACGGGTTGTTTCACTGCGTAATACGTTCGTGGAAAGAATTCTTTTCTATCGATCTTCCAACTTTGGAGTTATTATGGCCCGTTAGAAGCTAATACTTCTTCATAATGCCTTATCGAGACAAATAAAGGCTGCGGTTTAGATCGCTTTTTGGTCTGATGCTCGGGTGTTCGGTTTAGGTTCATGGGGTTAAATTCAGTGGCTCCATGGTGGAATCTTTCATTTTTAGTAGCTTGGTTGTTTTTACGAGTTCGTTTCGTTAGAGTTTTTCTGTTCCTCTTCGTTCTATGTTTGTTGGATCGGTTTTGCGTGTTTCGTCTGTAGTTTCTTTCTGCCCTTTTTTAATAAAAATTCCATTGCCGTTCAAAAAAATAAAAATAAAAATAAAAAAAAGGGGTCCGATAATAATCGTAAAAGTTTGTGAAACCACTTGTTACATCTCCACAAATTTTCGTGGCAACTATCATGTTATCTAACATGAAGAAGTTCTAATGCAAATTAGGGAGTAAAAAACCCTGATGCCGAGTACCTCGAAATACTACATAAGATCAAATATTGGGTTTGTAATAGTTAGCTACTCGGGTTTGGGTTGACTCGATTGATATAAAGGATATTTTTTTAATTATAAATCTAAATAAATTTTTCCATTAAACAAGTAAAAAGATAGAACTTTATTACATTTTTTCATATTTCGGTTGACCGACCCGAATAGATCCTGATCCGAATTGACCTGAACTCGATTACATCAAGTCCAGCGTTCGGTGTAGATATTTATAGCATTGACCCAACTTTGACATGACCCGAATTGACTTGAACCCGACCAACTCGATCCGACTAACACCCTTAATGACAATTGTCTCTTTATTAGTGTAAGAACATCTAAACACTAAAATATTAACTTTTTGTTAGATTGATCAAATCACGTAGTTATTGTATTATAGCCAAACATATATATTAAAACACACATAACATGAAAATCTAGTAGACCAAACCCACAATCGCTTGTGCATTTTTATCGTATACTACTCTCTCTATATTAAGCTGGCGAAATCATGAAAACTCAGATTGAATCAGAAATACTAAATAAACAATAAACATTAGTACTCAAGAATAACGAAAAAAAATAACATTATGCCTATAAAAAGCAATGTTTTGTTGATAAAAAAAATCCAACATATGTAACAATCCGCATTTTCAGTCATTTTCCCGACTACCAATTATTGTCATTATTTATTTTTAGCCTTTTACGCGTTTGCTTTTAAATTTTTATCGTATAGTTAAACCGCGTAAACTAAAATCAACATTCAACGTAAACGAACATCAAACAAGTAAAAGTTTATGTCAAGCAAGTGTTATATAATTTTATGAGGTATAATTTATATCTTTTTAACTTTATTTTTATGTTTACGTAAACGCCTTACGTTTCGCAATAAAAAATACAATTAGGCATACCCGAAGCACAATAACTCTATACTCAAACAAATACCCCCATTAATCCCAATACACAAAAATAAATAAATACCTACCTTATTATACCCTATGACAGATTATGCATTAGGAAACACCAAACCAAAATTCATATATATACTTACTAAGAAAACACATGTTTTATTTCACCCACTAAGGTATATCCCTAACCTCCTAGGAAGGAGTAGAGCACTAGTACCATTAGTACTTTACCACCCTTGTTCCATGGTATTGTAAGGATAAACCTAGTATATGCAGACTTATTCACTTTCATTTTGCAAGTAAACTCAACACAAAACTCTCTCTAGTCTAAACCCAAACCCACAACCAACTTTGGGTTTTTAGGGTGTTCATACATTTGATTTTCAAGTATACAAGGCTCATTAGTTATAATATCTAAGGTGTTGCAAGGTGGTTTGAAAGATTGGGTATTAGTTTGCAAGGGTTTGATTCAAGAAAGTAAGATAGGGTTTTCTTGATTAGGGTTTGATTTCTAAGGTTTGATATTGTGCTCTTCATTCTCATACACTTCTCTAAGGTTTACTTGAACCCTAACCTTTCCATTTATTCATTTACTTATTTTTACATACATGTTATTCATTATTCACCACCTAGGTTTGTTTTTATGATTTATGAAATATTACAAGCTTATGTGAAATTTGAATTTATATATTTATATTATGAAATGATGTTCAAAATGTGATAGAACACAAGAAAAATACCTTATATAATTGTTGATTAATTTATAAGTTTAGTAATAAATTAATTTGTTAAAAGTTTTAATTATAAAGTTATGTACAATTTAGCATGAGGACTTGATACTTGGGCAATCATTATAGATAATTTAGAGAACCCAAAATATGTATGACGTATGGTATAAAGCATTGTAAAGGATTTGTACAAATTTGAACAATGGAATAAGTTATAAAATTTGATTATTAAAATAATATTTAAAACTATGTTTTTAACCTTCTGTTAGATTTTCGGGGGGGGGGGGGGGGGAGGGGGGGTGGGGCGGGGGGGGGGGGGGGGGGTTTGTAAATTTATGGAATCATTTTATTAAAAAGATTTACATATTATAAGAACTCAAAAAACCTAGCTATAACAAAGAAGTTATGACATTTACAAGTTTACGATAATTAAATATATAAAAGTGTTTTTATAAAACTTATTTTATAAAAACCCTTACTGTTTTAGGTCTGGTAAAATAATGAGAATATTTTATAATGATAGTACTTGTCATGAGGATTTCAAGCATATAAGAAACTCGAAAAACAAAATTAAAACGAATAAGAGTTTTGCAAGATTTAAGTTTATAAAAATATTTTTATAAACTGTTTTGACTTTTCTGGTTGACACTGATTTTATAAATTCGTAAGGATTCTATTTACTTCAGGTTTTATTCTGTCACAAATCCATACATATAAAGAACACGCGAAACGAAATTAAAATGAATAAATTATGACTTTTATAAGATTACGATGATTAAATCTATAAAAGTAGTTTTATATATTTTACAAAAACTTTAAAAGTTACTGTTTATCGGTAGCTAAAATATTATAAATATAATATTTTTATAAAATTTCTTAATACGAATCCATGGGTATAAAAGGGAGTTAAAATGATAAATATATAAGGTTTATAAAACCTTATGCACTATTTTTATACTTGTGCACTATTTTTATAAAAACAATTAAACTAGTTATATAATATCATTATATAATCAATAAAAGTATTAGCTCATATATTATGATAAAATAATAAATTGTCGGGCAAAGATAGCATTTTATTTTACAAGTACAAATACATATACCTTTATTTAACAAAATACAATTCAAATATTGTTTTGACATTTTAAATTAAACAAAAGCTAACTATTAGGTGGTGGTGTAACTATATAACATGTGATATTTTATTTATATAAAATACATTATGCTCATACGACCTACAATTAATTAGGTTGCATTCGGATTGCCGAGACGATTTACATATTTGATTTAGATAATCAAATCATTCACTTACGGTGAGTTCATAGCCCCGCTTTTATACTATTACATTGATTTACAACTTTGGGGTGAGAAACATGCATTGTTTTACGATTGGACGCAAGTACACTTTTATACAAATTACGAGTTTGCCTAAGTAGCTATAACCCACTATGCCCATGAATCATGAACTGTTAATTACTAGATTGTAAGCGCGAATGTTATGAATAGATCTATTTGGGATTGACATCCCCGTTCGGGTGAGTAGCGCTCACTAGTTTCGAATGTACTGAAACAACGAATGTATACCATGTCGGAACAATTTGGATGTTGCGGGTTGAACATCTACACGGGCACATTATTTGCATTAATTTGCATACATATATGTTGTAGCTTCAGTGTCATGAGCTTAGTGCATTTCGTAATTACTTTTGAGATATTGTATGTGTTACATGTCTTACATTTGGAAATCTTGCGGTCCTACTTTATACATTTATTAAACCTGTGAATTCACCAACTTTATGTTGACGTTTTAAAGCATGTTTTTCTCAGGTCAATAAGGTACAAGAACAAGGATACATTGGGGGTCAACATTTTGGGAATCATTTTGCATGGAGATTTAAATGCATTACATTTGGAGTATTTGTTATGTACCAAAATCTTTACATTTTCATGGGTGAACAATTTAAGCTTCGGGCTTTTGTAACAAACAAGTTTATTTAATCCAATGTATCATTTTCAAACGACTCATATAGAGATCGTTCTCATATCTTGTGCTGTTGATCTATGAAGTAACACTCTCAGACCCATATTCCGCTGCGACCCATTTTGGGGGTGTTACAACCAAGCTCAAAAATAACCTCCCAAGAAGCCAAATGTAACAAAGGCTTATTCGGTTGGGTCTAGTAAGAATAAGGAGTATGCTGGGACTCTACCGTTGTGCAACAAGTGAAAGTTTCAGCATAATGGCCCGTGCACTGTAAAGTGCGCAAATTTCAAGAGGGTTGGTCATTTGACCCGAGACTGTAAGAGTCTTGCTACCGCTAACAATCAGAGAACCCTCACCTGCTATGAATGTGGGAATCAAGGTCACTACAGAAGTGATTGATCGGAGTTAAAGAATCGAAACCCTGGAAACCAAGCTGGAGGTGCTGAAGCACGTGAAATGGTGTATGCCTTAGGAAGAGGAGAAACCGATCAAGACACTAACGACATGGAAGACGATATTAATGCTTAGACTCTATTTTATGAGGGATTCGTGTTGTATTTTCTCTTAAATTCCCATTGTACTGTACGTATGATTTCAAATTATCTATCAATTAATGTGTTGCGAAAATCTCATCAATTTTAGTTCAAATTTCCATTCATTCATGCAAACCGCTCTTTGAAGCATCATGACTTTATAAAACATTTCACTATTTATGATAAACCATTTCACAATCGTTGACAAAATTATTTCACTATCA
>BQNB010025421.1:0-12537 GCA_026074375.1 Tanacetum coccineum
ATTATTATTATGTATGGTATGTTATTTACAAGTTTTACTACATGTTTTTATTTCATGTATGTCACGACCCAAACCCTTTCATGCGTAGCACGACAAGAGCTCGGCACACGCACATATACAAGGGCCATGCATGGGCGGTGCCATGCATGTCGCATGCTTGTCATGCGAGGTCGAGACCCTCGTCTAGTTTTGCCAAAGTCTTGACGTGTTTATTCATGTCGTACCTTAAACTACAAATTGATAACATAGTATGACAACATTAAGCCACAAGGGCAACTTACAAAGGTCCAAGTATCGCTAAATGGGTCGAGGCGTGACGATGACGAGAAGCTTGAACCAACCCTTGGTTAATACTACTCCGAACCCGACGTCTCCTAGCTCTTGACCTCAACGAAGCTCGAACTCGAACCGTATAGTTTACTTCTTGTTTTTTTTCAAATTTTAGTAGTGATAGAATTGTTCATGCATGGTGCCTCATTTATACACAAGGTCTTTGATTGGTTACTGAAATGTTGCATGTGGAATGACCCTATACTACTATTGAACCATAGTGTGGTTTTCTAATACTGTTAGTCATTATTTTCTTTTCATAATACTGTTAGAGAATCTCTACTATGTAGATATGCAAACGAAAATTTCTAACGAAAAGAGCATCTAATTTTTCTTACGAGTTGTCACAACTGATAAAATACAAACATGTAGATATGCACCCGACTTCTGAGTCTCCAGGGAATTTGTTAAAGAGTGTGAGTCGTAAAATATTGATTAAAACTAACAAGTGTTTGATGGCGGGTACCGTTGTGAATGCAAGAAACTACACAAATAACAACGAATAAATGAATTTTGATAATCAAAGGGTGCCCAATTATTCAAGAGAAAATAGCTTTTATTCAAATCATCATCTATTTTAAAACCTAAACCTATTACTACAATAATTTATAGTCTAAAGATGTCTTAGACAGAAAGATAAGAATCTCTAGGGTACGGATAATCAAGAACTTTTAATATGCATGGAGGTCAAACACTTATATTCTTACGAGATTGAAGGAAACTTTCCTTTTACGGTTTTGCTTAGCCCAATGATTCTTGAGGGAAATATGGATACTAACTCACTTATTTTGTATGTTCTTACTGTTTACAACATATCATTATTGTTAAGTTTAGCTCAACTCACATGTAATAGTTAGCAAAAACATTCTTAGTACCTTAGCCCAGTTATCATCCTGTAACATTGAGTTACTATTGAAACTCTTTAGTACAATATACGGAATATGTTTTCATGTCATGAACTCATGCTTTTTGCAGGATTTAATATTGAAAGTGTTGAATACAAGAACATCAACTTCGTTGTGTGGGATTTTGGTGCTTATAATATGGTAATGTACTAATGCTGTCACCAATTAGTATGTTGACATTAATTCATTGAGTTGCATCATCAAACTATCAAAAAAGAAGCAATATGGTTGAAGATGTTGTTGGAAGAGCTCAGATACAAACAAGAGAAAATTACTCTATTTTGTGACAACTAGAGCGCCTTGTATCTTGTAAGGAATCCAGCATTTCATTCAAAGATAAAGCATATATGAGTTCAGTATCACTTCGTTCGTGAGAAAGTGGAAGAAGGAACCGTGGATATGCAGAAGATTCATACTGATGATAACGTGGCAGATTACCTAACGAAAGCAATCAATGGTGACAAGTTTATATTGTGTCGATCCTCATGCGGCCTAACAGAAACATAAGCAACATGAAAGTGCAAGGAAGGATAACGTTGTGAAGATTGATTTAGCTTCAATCGAATCTTCAAGTGGGAGATTGTTAAAATAATAAAGGGCAATTGGCTCTTTGAGATATGTGGCTTCTGGGATATGTGGCTCTTTGATAAATGGATTTTGGCTCTTCATTCTTAGTTGGCTCCAAAGATGTGCCTATAAAAGGCAAAGGCACTTGCCTGGTATCTCATCCCATCTTCACACAAACACATAGTGTGTTCAGTGTCTTTCTTTTATTTCTCCCAATAGTATTTGAGGCTATTAGAGAATTGATGTATATCTTCTATTTACAAGAGATAAGGATTTATTCTTGTACAATAGAGAGACGGTGTAATTCTTAATTTCCATCATAGTGAAACATATCTTTTCATGCCCGTGGTTTTTACCCTATTGGGGTTTTCCACGTTAAATCCGTGTGTCATCTTTTTATTCATTTCATATTATAGTTGTGGTTTTGCTTCAGTCCGGTGTCACTTTTCTCAACAAGTGGTATCAAGAGCTAAGGTTGGGTGTGTATATAATTATTTATTGTATGCTCTGTGGTTGTCACTAATTAGTGGACCCTCCACATCAAAAGATAAATAAAATTATACTCACTCAAAAGGTGTTCGTTACTATTATTAGCAAATAATAGTTTGGTCCAAAAGTTGATTGTGATTGTAGCAATGGCGGCGAAATTTAAAATCGAAAAATTCAATGGGAATAATTTCTCGTTGTAGAAATTAAAGATGAAGGCTATCCTTAGAAAGGATAAATGTTTAGCGGCCATTGATGAAAGGCCAGCTGAGGTCACGGATGACGGTAAATGAGACGAGATGGACGGAAATGCTATTGCAAATCTTCATTTGGCATTAGCAGATGCAGTTTTGTCAAGTATAGAGGAGAAGAAAAGCGCAAAGGAGATTTGGGATCATCTTGCTCGATTGTATGAGGCAAGATCGCACCACAATAAAAATTTTATTAAGAGGAAACTTTATGCTCTTCACATGACGGAATCTACTTCGGTGACTGAGCACGTTAATAACCTGAATACTCTATTTTCTCAGCTCACTTCTTTGAGTTGTAAAATAGATTCACAAGAACGTGCTGAAATTCTGCTTCAAAGTTTACCTGACTCATATGACCAAGTTATCATCAACTTAACCAGTAATGTTCTTTCGGACTATCTAGTCTTCGATGATGTTGCAGCCGCCATTTTGGAAGAAGAAAATAGGCGCAACAATAGGGAAGGACAAGGCAAACAAGTTCAAGAACAGTGTGGAGGGCTTTGGTGTGACGAGAGGAAGGTAATGGAACCAGCTCCATTGGAGTCACAAATCATGGTTAATCTAACAACAAGGAAAGAAGAAGAATTTTTAAATGCTTCAAATATGGCATGCCGTGTCACTTTAAGGGAAAGATGATCGGGGTTGAATACCCTCATATCCTCAGGGAAATGTCGCTCTAGCACTTCATAAGATGGTAATGCTCTGTAGTTGTGAAGCACAGCGGATGCAATGAAAAGCCGAAGAGATTTGCAGATGTATGGCTATGCGATACAGGAGCCACGTTTCATATGACCGCAAGAAGAGAATGGTTTCATCAATATAAACCAATTTCTGAAGGCGGATTTGTGTACAGTTGCAATGATCATGAACTAAAGATCATTGGAATTGGAAGTATCATGGTGAAGATGCATGATGGTACGGTTATCGAACTATTCCGAAATGTGCGACACGTGGAGGGTATGAAAAAGAATTTATTTAATGACTACTGGGACCTATTGGATGATCTTGGTTGTAAGGTGGAAATACAAAACAAGATCATGAAAATTATAAAAGGCGAACTTGTACTTATGAGAGGTAAAAAGGTGGCTGCAAACTTATACCAGCTGAAAGGAGAGATAATTGAGGAGGCGGAAGCATCGGTTGCTTCACATAGTCTAAGTCATAGAGTTATAATAGCATGGCATCAGAAGCTTGGACATATGTCTGAACAAGGAATGAAGATTCTTGTTGAAAGAAAGCTACTTCCTGGCCTCATAAAGGTTTCTTTACCTTTCTGTGACACTGTGTTATCAGCAAGCAGCATCGCCTGAAGTTCAAGACATCAAATTCTAGAAGTGTCTATGTTCTAGAATTGGTTCACTCTGATGTGTGGCAAGCACAGGCCTTATCCCTGGGAGGAGCAAAGTACTTTGTATCCTTTATTGATGACTATTCCAGGAGATGTTGGGTGTACCCAATCAAGAAGAAGTCAGATTTGTTTAAAGTTTTCAAAGTTTACAAAGCGCGAGTTGAACTTGATTCTGGAAAGAAGATCAAGTGTTTGAGGACGGATAACAGAGGTGAATACACTGGTGATGAATTCGATACTTTTTGCAGGCAAGAAGGAATCAAAAGGCAGTTCACAACGGCATACACTCCTCAACAGAATGGAGTGGCAGAGCGGATGAACAGAACCTTGTTAGAAAAAGCAAGAGTAATGTTGGCAACTGCAAGCTTGGTAAAATCGTTCTGGGCGGAAGCAGTTAATACCGCCTGTTATGTGATAAATCGTTCACCTTCAACTGCAGTTGAGTTGAAGACGCCGATAAAGATATGGACGGGAAAGCCAGTCAACTATTCAGACCTTCATATATTTGGAAGTCCTGTGCACGTGATGTACAATTTCTAAGAAACTACAAAGCTGGATCCAAAATCCAAAAAATGCTTGTTCTTGGGGTACGCTGACGGAGTAAAGGGGTATCGCTTGTGGGACCCCACTGCCCACAAAGTAGTCGTCAGTAGAGATGTTGTCTTTATGGAAGATAAAATTCAAGAAAATGAAGAAAGTGATAGCATTACAAGGGAAACTACATCAATACAGATGGAAAAGGAATTTCAGTCGAATGATTCTTTTGAAGTTGCACCTCAGCACGAGGTCAATGAGACAAATGAGTCTCAAGCTCCAGCAACCCGTACTCTTAATCGTGAAAGAAGACGTCCAAAGTGACACTCAGATTATGTTATGGAGAGCAACGTTGCATATTGTCTTACAGAGGAGGGAGAGCCATCAACTCTTCAAGAAGCACTGAATAATCCAGATGCGTCGTTCTGGAAGGAAGCTATGCAAGAAGAAATTAAAGCTCTTCATAAGAACAAAACATGGGAATTGGTGCCACTACCAGGAGGTAGAAAACCCATTGGAAACAAATGGGTGTATAAGATCAAGAGAAACGGTGATGATCAGGTGGAGAGGTATCATGCAAGACAGGTGGTTAAAGGATATGCTCAGAAAGAGGGAATCGATTTCAATGAGATATTTTCCCCTGTGGTCCGAATGACAACTGTTCGGGTAGTTCTGGAAATGTGTGCTACGTATGATTTACATCTAGAGCAGCTAGATGTGAAAACTGCATTTCTTCATGGAAATCTTAAAGATGAAATTTACATGCTCCAACCAGAAGGTTTTAAACAAAAAAGAAAAGATAACTTGGTTTGCAGGTTAAACAAATCTTTGTACGGCTTAAAGCAGGCGCCACGGTGTTGGTACAAGAGATTTGATTCTTTCATCAGGAGCCTTGAATATAACAGACTACATGCAGACCCTTGTGCATATTTCAAGAGGTTTGAAAATAATGATTTTATCATTTTGCTGTTATATGTTGATGACATGTTGGTAGCAGGCCCCAACAAAGATCGAATCAATAAATTAAAGGCTCAACTGGCTAGGGAATTCGAGATGAAAGACCTTGGACCCGTAAACAAGATTCTAGGGATGAAAATTCACCGAGATAGAGTTAGTAGGAAAATTTGGCTTTCACAAAAGAGTTATGTGAAGAAAATCTTGCAAAGGTTCAATATGCAAGATTATAAGCCGATATCAACCCCGTTCCCTACTGATGTCAAGTTATCCTCCAAGATGAGTCCTAGTAGTGAAAAGGAGAGGATGGAGATGTCTCGAGTACCGTATGCATTAGCAGTGGGAAGTTTAATGTTCACGATGATTTGTACAAGACTAAACATTGCACATGCAGTGGGAGTAGTGAGTCGGTACATGGCGGAACCTGGTAGAGGGCATTGGGAAGCTGTGAAGAGGATCCTTAGATACATCAAAGGAACCTCAGATGTTGCATTGTGTTATGGGGAATCGGGTTTAACTGTCAAGGGATATGTTGATTCTGATTACGCAGGTGATCTTGACGGAAGTAAATCAACCACCGGGTATGTGTTTACACTTTCTGGCGGAACAGTAAGCTGGGTTTCAAAACTGCAGTCAGTTGTGGCGATGTCAACAACAGAAGCAGAATATGTTGCAGCTGCTCAAGCCAGCAAAGAAGCAGTATGGTTGAAGATGTTGTTGGAAGAGCTCAGATACAAACAAGAAAAAATTACTCTATTTCGTTTGTATCTTGCAAGGAATCCAGCATTTCATTCAAAGACAAAGCATATACGAGTTCAGTATCACTTCGTTCGTGAGAAAGTGGAAGAAGGAACCGTAGATATGCAGAAGATTCATACTGATGATAACATGGCAAATTACCTAACGAAAGCAATCAATGGTGACAAGTTTATATGGTGCCGATCCTCATGCGACCTAACAAAAATGTAAGCAACATGAAAGTGCAAGGAAGGATAACGTTGTGAAGATTGATTTACCTTCAATCGAATCTTCAAATGGGAGATTGTTAAAATAATAAAGGGCAATTGGCTCTTTGAGATATGTGGCTTCTGGGATATGTGGCTCTTTGATAAATGGCTTTTGGCTCTTCATTCTTAGTTGGCTCTTAAGATGTGCCTATAAAAGGCAAAGACACTTGCCTGGTATCTCATCCCATCTTCACACAAACACATAGTGTGTTCAGTGTCTTTCTTTTATTTCTCCCAGTAGTATCTGAGGCTATTAGAGAATTGGTGTATATCTTCTATTTACAAGAGATAAGGATTTATTCTTGTACAATAGAGAGACGGTGTAATTCCTAATTTCCATCATAGTGAAATGTATCTTTCCTTGCCCATGGTTTTTACCCTATTGGGGTTTTCCATGTTAAATTCGTGTGTCATCTTATTATTCATTTCATATTATAGTTATGGTTTTGCTTTAGTCCGGTGTCACTTTTCTCAACACCAATTTTATTGGATGTCCCCAAATGGACAAAAATGAGTATCTTAAGGACATATATTGTGTCAATGTGGTCCAGTTTTTCTTAAAAAAATAAAATAAACTCTAAACATGAAAAACAATGTCCATGGAGTACTCCTAAAATATAAGATTTATTTTCTTGTGAAAACTTTCTTCGTTTTATTGATCTTTAAATAAAATTTGGTTCAAGTCAATTCCTTTATGCTACCGTTTACCATTTGTGATCGAACACATAATCTGCTATTTCTTTTCCACGCTCTAGCTGCAGGCAACAAAGCCATGATCCCTGACTTACATATCTTAAGTTCTTACTCTCTTTATTCTCCTCTTATTTCTACTTACAACCACGGTCAACGACATGAATGTCTTGCTTACTGAGAGAAGTAGATTGACGGGAAAGTGAATTTTAGTCTTAACGTAAACAAATATCAATGTCAATCCTTTTTTTCTCCCCTCTTAATCTATTAGTTAACAAGGTCACTTCCATAAGGATCTGACCCACAGTCGGACCCAATTCACAACCCCTCAATTTAAGTCTCAAGTCATAATGCAATATTTCCTCTTAAAACCAGTTAAGTCGAGCATATGATGATGCAATTTTAAAAGAAAACACAAGCCTGAAGTGATAGGGTTGCCCAATAACCTCCTTCAATTTTTAAACAATTATGAAAGTAGGAAGCCTATCTCTTAAATCTCATAAGGTATTCAAACTTTTCATCTTGTATCTAAGTCTTTATGGAAGTGGACTCAGGCAGAGTGGATTTTGTTAGGTTATCGTTAGTCACCATGGTTACCCAAAAGAAATAGACTAACTTACTTTAGGATCTGTGAAATCAAATGCTGATCTTAGTTATTTACAGCCTCGAAAAATTATGTGGAAATACTACTTAAAAGGCATACAAGGTGTTATCTTTGTGATTGACAGCAGTGATCATGATCGTTTACTAGATGCGAAAACTGAACTAGACAAGATGCTCAATGAGGTATGGGCTCTACTATGTTACTCTAAAACTTCTTTAATTAGTCGAGGAATCTGCGATGGTAAATTCATTTCTTTATTGGAAATTTGATGTGATTGCTTATGCTACAGGATTTAATGAGATGTAGTGTTGCTTGTTTTTGCAAACAAGCAAGATCTTCCAGACGCTATGAATGTTTCTGAGATCACTGACAAGCTTGGCTTGCAATTTATACAAAATCGGTCCTGGTAACTCTCTCGTGTTGGAATCTAACATTTAAGTTAACCAATTTAACTCTTACGAGTACGCAGCGGATAGATCTAGTCTAGTATATATAATTAACATACATATACACACAATAAAGGACATGAAAAATAAATAGAGACATACCCTTGAAGTCACCAGCAAGTAATTGAAACCGAGAACAAGAAACTAGTGACTAAGTGGTCACCTCTACGAGTGCTCACACAAACACGTCAATCAAACACACCAAGATGCTAGTCTTGTTTCACTAGAACTGATTCCAAACACCCAAGTAACACCTTACCGAAATCAGCAAAACAAAACCCTAATATGGCCGAAAATCACCAACTGAATTAGGGTTTATTCCTTAATCGGTTTTTACCGAAAATCACAGAACCCGAATCTTTGATTGTTGCAACCTGTTGTCAACCTTGAAAACAGTTACCCCAATCTACCTAGGACTTGCTGAGATCAATCAAGCTCCTTGAGATAGCTTGATCACGCCTTAAATCCTTCTTGAGGATTACCGAAAATAAAACAACAAATGTATATAACCGAAACCCTAGTACAAGTATTCGGTGGACAGTTTTGGAGTATAAGGAAGCTGCTGTTTCTTTTTTGGTTTTCAAGTATTGTATGTCGTATGTATAGAGCTAGGGTATGGGGCCTTAAATAGCTAGCCAACCCTAGTTCTAGAAGGATTAAAAAACTAGACTTTCAACCTTATCATACCACCTTTTCAACCCTTATCAAAAGCCTTGCTCTCCTTATCTTGTACACTCCTAAACTGACCATAATACTCTTTCAAAACCAGATATGGATTGGCTTCATAAGGGGTCCAAATGGTTTGAGTATTGTCGTTTATAGTCCTCTAGGTTCTATGCACATTTAAGCTTATTACACACAAGATAATAACTTAAAGTCATTTCGTGAAATAAATGTGTTCTATGTGTCTTAACGTGTGTGCCCCCAATAGGCTCACACATTTCTAGTCGCATATGGCTAATCCAACTACCACATTCCAACATCTCGAACACACCATTTTGTGTCACATGTGCGTAAAAACATACTATGGGTGCATTGGTTTAATTTCTCACTTTTAAGCAATACAGATAACGTGCATTGACATATAAATAACTAGTTTTAATGCCCGCACGGGACTTAGACATTATATTTTTTTAAATGTATACACCATCTGTCCCACTTTTATTGTCCTTATTTGACTTTTTAAAGTCTTTCTTTTTCAACTTTAATCTTTAATATATTTTTTTGTGTTATATAATACTTGATGCAAAATATATGAATGAATTGGTTTTTAAATATATTTTCATTGGTATAATTTTCATAAAGTATTATATAACACAAACAAAAATAATAAAGATTAAAGTTGAAAAAAAAAGACTTCGAAAAGTTAAATGAGGACAATAAAAGTGTGACGGATGTAGTATAATTTTTAGTTTTCTATTTTATAAGTTATGTATAGAGTATTATCTAAAACATATGAAGAGAATAGATTTATTAAATCTTTTATATATTACGTGATATGATAATTAGTATTTTTTTTCTTTTGATTTACCTGTTTTCGCACTCGATATTGTGAGCCAACTAATCCCAGTGAAACTACCCTTTTAGGTAGCCCCCGAGTCGGCTCAAGTAAATCTCCGAGGCCACAATGAAATAAATACTTTTTCAGAAATCCAATTGTTAGAATTTTAGTACGCATTAAACCAAAAGAAAAGAAAATGTAATTTCTTTCAAACTCATCAATGAATAGCTAGAAAACTCGTTTCTTATTTACGATAACTTATGTGCTTCGGTGTTTTTCTATTTGATTGTACAACATGATTTTATGCCGATAATGAAAAATCCACAAAAATGTTTTCGAGTAGATTTGGGATGTGATTAAATAATGTTAAATCTTTGTTGGAAGTAAGAATTGTTTCCGTTTGTTGTATTTTAAAATATAAAGTCTAGGGCTATAAAGTTTAAGAGGTTATTTGTTTATTTTTTAAAGTTATAATAAAATTTGTAAAATTTATAAATTTACACTTAACTCCATATAATTTATTTAAAATTAAACCACTAAAGTTTTATTAATTACTTTCGCTTTTTTGTATTTTTTGTTTCACAAATTTGACACATATATTTTAATGTGTTTTTTTTCTTCATCAGATTTCTCGACCAATTTTTTTTAATTTTGACCAAATTGATTCAATTTTGATTTTTTATTGACCAATCAGATTGCACGATTTTTTGTGGCAAAATCAAACGTTCTGATTGGTTCAATTTTTTAATTCATAGATTCAATTTGATAGAAAACCTGAAATGATGTAATTCTTTTATTATATAAAAAAAGATGTATCAATCAGGCATATCCTAAGCACATGTGCTACCTCCGGGGAAGGTCTCTACGAGGGACTCGATTAGCTTTACAGCAGCATTGCTAACAAGGTAAATGATAATCCATACTAAAAAAACGCATTTTGGTTGCATATGCCATCCAATTTTTTAAAATACGGATAACAAATCACAAGCCTTCATTTTTGAAAATTTTCACATTTTTCTTTCCTTCTTTATACTCATCTTTTACACACACCCTCTCGTCAACTTGGCCATCATACCGCCAAATGACACAGCCATTAAACATGTCCATTGTTTAGTGTAACTTTGGTTTTATAGCCTGCAGCTACTAACTTTGTAAAAAATTAACGAGTACAACATGGAGCAAATAGAATATTGTTTTCCTTTGGCGGAAAACATGATATGCTTCTGCTTTGGAACTGTTAGTAGTCTCCTCTTTTTTTAGATTATAAAGTATTTTGGTAAATGGATAATTATTAAGGCATGCATATTTTTAGTTACATTATATATTTAGTTTTGTATATATCTTATCTCTTCTTGAGCTTACCTCTCTATATATTTAGGTAACTGGAAGCTGTGGAGGTTCCACATTGTGAAGACATCCACGTGACTTGAATGGTTTCAGATATTTGTTGTGATACTTCTACTCTTATGCTTATTGTTGTAACTTTCTTTTATCATCTTAGTACTCATACATGTTATAAAGAATGATATTTGTTTTTGTTCTTTGTTTGCGTAAATCAACATCAAGAACCTTCATTGTCTCTTATTTACAGAGTTTGTGCTCTATGTTTATCGAGACCAACCTCAAGAATACAACTAATGTTAATATAAGACAACCAATATAAAAAAAACCATTAAAATGATTTTTAGTTTAAATGTAAATAAATTAAATTGTTTGTGTTCGAAAAGTATGATCTTAGCTTTCCAGTACATGCAGATTGGATTTTATTCAACATTTTCAGACATTTTTGTGTGTGGGTATCATCAACTTATCCTGACCGTTGTCTGTTTACATATGTTTTAGTTTACTAGCATAAAAAGTCAATAAAAATATCTATATTAAATTAGACAACTTCTCTTCGTTTAACGCTTCAAAAAAATTAAGTAATCCAAGTTATAAAGTATAATGTACAATCCTTAAATGCAACCATTCACCACAAAAAATTAAGTAAACAAAGTTATAAAACATAATGTACAATCCTTAAATGCAACATTTCATCACAAAATCTACTATCTAACAAATACATATATCAAAGCAAAATGTACAACATTTATTCCTCCATGCATATGTTACAAGTATAAACTAATTAAATACACTAATTAATGTTATTTTAAAAACACATTTAAAATGAAAAATACATGTTATTATACACATTGTACAAGCTAATAAAACATACAAAGTTTAAAACAATTTATATGCTAACAAGTTGATGATACATATGGTTTTGAAAACTGAACCGGACCAACGGGTTCAACCAGAAATCGGAGTCGCCACCGGTTTGGCTAGCCAATAAAATTAGTCTGAAATGAAACGGAGATGACCGGTCGAAACCGGTAAAAACAGGTGAATCGGGTTGAACTGAGATCAATTTTTTATTCTCCGATTAATCAGTTCCTTTTTGTTTTGTTGGCATGCATCTAAACTTTAATTACAGGTTACCCGCCGCTGCAACGTGCGGGATACCCTGCTAGTTAATACTTGAAATATTTACATAATAATTACTTTTTGAGTTAAGTACATAGATTATCCTTGTGGTTGTCCTGAAATTGCAGGTTTCGTCCTAAAAGTCTCGAAATTACACTGATCGTTTTTGTAGTTGTCCATTTTAAGTTGACCGGTCCTTTGACCATAACTCCATCCGAAATTTTGTTATCTTTTTGTTTCGTCAGGGCAAAATCGTCCTTTCACGTCCAAAATGACCCTTTCCCAAACTTTTAAAAAAGTTTATTAATTAATTCACATCTTCATCTTCATCCTCCACTCCCACCACCATCCACCACTCTCACCACCACCACCCTCACCACCGCCCTTTCCACCACCCTCACCCACCACCACCATCCACCAATGCCACTCACCACCACTACCTCCACAGCTC
>BQNB010025421.1:14693-32162 GCA_026074375.1 Tanacetum coccineum
CATTTAGTGCGTTTGTTTTTTTCTCTCGTTCAGACGCGGTCAGAGGCTGAAACATCTTAACCAACTAGATGTGGATGAAGGGTCTTGATGTCTCTTAATGCATTTTCACTCTTTACTCCCTTTTTTATTTTGTGTTTTTTTTTTCCTTTAGTTTTTTTTTCCTCTTCATTTCTTCCTTTAATATTGATACTCCGTTAAAGAGAACTAACAATTTTTGTGTTAAATAAATGATGTTCAAAATACTAATGATGATAATGATGCTGAAACATTTAAAAGTTTTTCAAACAATAGTTTGTGAAATTAAATTGTGGCCCGTGTAATTTGAACGCGAGCTTAAATTTTTTCACAAAAAGGTATTTTAATTGTTAATTGACATTGTTAAGTATACTATGAAATTTTATTTTTCGCAATCTTATGATTGTATAGTAAATGATAGTAACAATTTTCAAAATGATGAAGATGTATAACCACATGTGAGTTTAATATATGACTACTTTACGATAATAAATTATGACACAATTATTTTGAATGTTTTATTAAGACATTTTATTCTCATGTTGCTAAACTATGTTAATTTTAGAACTAAAATGCTCTATATAATTTTAAACACGTTTATGTTTCGTTAGATAAAACTGATGTTAAAAGTAAAAGTGATTTGTACTTATATCGTTCGGACATTTAAAAATTAAAAAAACAAACAATATCATTTAATTCAGATTCAGACATTTGCGTCTCAGATAGACATTTGCGTTTCTTAATATTATATGTAAAAAAAAAATTAATAGATACCCCTTTTCTAAATTATTTTTGAAAATACTCCTTGTATAATTTTTTAGATTGCCATAGTCCACTAACAAACTCTGAAGTCTTCCGTTAATTAAGAAAGACTTTTAAGGTCTTAAGTCAACAAAACAACTTTTAAAGTCAACGCACTTTGATAAAATGTTCCCTATACAATTAGTATCCTTACGTGGTGGTCCTTTTTTTAAACAATTTTGACTATATCAACTATACCCAGGTTCTAAAAGACTAAAACGCCTGTCATGAGGATGGTAGACGCGCCGCTAAGCTCGGGTTAAAACGTGTTCATATTTTCTGCAACAATGAGTTGGTTTATAGTATAAGTCTTTAGTCTTTAGATCTACATTTGTCATAAGCTTTCAGTCAAGTATGAGCCTAAGAGTTTACATCTAATTTACGCATTAAAAATTTACATCACTTAGTAGTAAAATGCCAAGTGTAGTATCTTGGAGCATGTTTTCAAATCGTGTCTTTAAGATGACCAGATCATCGGTTTACCCGTTCTCTTTTATTTTAAACAATACACAAGGGTAGGTATATAAATCGAGGTTTCCATATATTAAGCCTAGAAAAAACATTTATCAAAAACTGAGCACGTAAAAATACATAATCACGTTTGCAACGTTATTTCAAAAAAAAACAGGGAAAAAACCAAAATCCGACGAGAAGTACAAAAATAGGTGACGGGTCACCTAAAACCCAACGGGTCTAAACTGGTTCGAATAATCCAAAACCCAATATAATTTGGCCCTCTTTTTATTAACGGGGAATTGGTTTATCAAAAACCCGGTCAAACCGCGGTTCCGGTATAAACCGGCCAATCAAATTCCAAACCCGGTTTTCACCCACTTAACCCGGTCAAATCCGGCCAACAAGGAACTTGCCAACCCGCTCAACCCGGTTAAACCCCGATGATAACCAGCCAAACAGGGTCGAAACAGGTCAGCTCCAGCCAGAGATCCGGTCAAAACCCGAGGTCAAATTCCGAGCCAAATAAGGTTAAACCCAGTGAAAACCTGGCAAAACCCGGTCAATTTCAGCCAAACCCGGTGCTAACCCGGCCAGACCCGTCATGTAACGATACGAATACAGACACATGACAAATTGACAATGACCATGTCTTGTTAACTATGACCGGATTTAATCGATCTTTAAAACAAGTATTAAAAATACTAAATGATGTAGAGCGAAATGGAACAAACGTGAGCATATAAAAGCTAAACATGTATCTAACGATAGGCTCGGTTAATATTCCAAACAAGCAAAGATATCAGCTATGTAAGTGAAGTCAATATCCGATTGATGTATGGTATTATATATGCACATTAAGATTGTAAACATAATAATATAACTACATATCTGCAGCAAAGTCGATATAGATACCCGACTATACTAAAGTATGGTTAGCAAATAGCTAAACGGAAAAACCGTTAAAAAGATATTGGCCACTTAACATTTTCATAAAATGGAACCGCCAACAAGTATTTTGTGTTCTTTAGCTAACTGTAAAACTCGTCACCAAAATAACTAGATCAGTCAGAGTAACAGAGATGCTAAAATAGTTGATCTAAACTGCATTAAACAATCAACGAGCTCAAGCTATTAACCAGTGCACTTCTATATTTAAAAAAAAAAAGTAACCGGCGCTAAAAGTTGTAATTACACTTTCTCGTGGTTTGATATGTCAGAAACTAGTGCCAATTTTGAGGCAAGAACTAAAACATGAACTTGCTCAATACATATTTTGTTTGTCAAAGAACATTTAATCTTGCGGAGATATAAGACATAGAGCTCCTTCGCCATCCAGGTTGCTGCACAAAGGTCCTTTAGCGGTGCAGTAATTTCTCATTTGCCAATTGTCATCAATCGCTCTCTGCCATTCTGTAGAAATAATTTTGAATATTGATCACGTTCTCATTAAGAAGACATGATTTCTTAGCAAATTCTAAAAAAAATTGAAATTGATCACGGGGGGTTTTTTTTTTTACTATGAAATGGAAAATATAAATTGATGTATGTCTTTAGTTACCAAAATCATCACACAAAACTCGGCAATGCTTATGCAAGGAAACATATAACAAAAAGGGAACGAGTCAAACGGACGGGTTAAATGGTGAACTGAAAATGCTTTTCAGTGTGAATACATCTCTACAAAAAAAAGTCGGTAAGCACCCTCCTTACTGGAATACCTTAGAATTGGAGCGAGAAGAAATATGCCAACCTGGACTTCTGCTGAAATGTAGTAGAGACTTAGCTGCTCCGAGAATTCTGTGCTCTAATCTTTCGCCCCATCTTTAAGTTTTCTTTCTGGTGATTGATGACAACTGAGTAATATGAGACTCGAGAATCACAACTAGTATTAGAAAGCCTTGTGTATAACTCGCATGCATAATGTCGTCAGGCAGGACCCTTGTTAATATCTCTCTATCTCAGACTTCAAGCATCGGGATATCGAAGATAAAGGAATGATTTCTTCCGTATCACCAAGGGACAGTGCGCTGAGATCATCTTCAGCAATCGTGAACAGCCACCTCCTCCTCCTTGAACTCGTGTATAATGTTTTGAAACTCTACACAATTAACGAAAAAAATTGATGACCATCAATAACTAGTGAATTCAGAAGGCATTAATCCGATTTACCCAAACATAATTACGGGAAAAATATTATCTCATTGGTTACTTCGTCTTTGTGGACTCCAACTCGGGAGCATCAAGTGAAAACGGCTTTCTTTAGGGATCCAATCTATCTGTCATTGCCTTACCGGAAAAAAGAAATACGCTCCCTCCCAATTTAAAGAGTGTCTACAGCAACATAATTCGAACTTTTCATCGAAACGGACTTGAATCGAGAGCGAGAGTGATCGTATCAACCGCTTGTTCTCTATAAGTATTGTAGATTTTTGTTGATCTACCATAAGATCCAAGTGTAAAAGGAGCACAGCAACCAAAGGTCTTTGTGCAGGTGAACAGCTCTCGAGATAAACCTTTAACATGTGCATTGAGCTCAGTATACTTTCTTTCTGTACACCGTCTAAGGAAAATTGTTGGACATCCTTTTCTCCTGAAAATGAAACTTTATTAAGTCATTTTTTTTTTTTTGATTCAGATAACCTGCGACGTAATATTTTAGGCGAGAATATATTGAAACGAGTATAAAACGATGATGTCGAGAATGACATGTTGGTAAGTTTGACCATGTTTACTTTTTTGAGAAGACGGTGCCCCTAAAGTTATTTCATGTAGTTGGATAGTTACTTATGATGCAATATAATGCGTATTGCGTATGAAAAGAAAAAATAAAGGGCCGGCTTACCTGTTAAGACAAACCAGCTCAAAAAGCAGTTAGCACGGGCGTTTTGGTATCAACTTAGCCTCTTGTCAGTGAAGTAGTCAATAATCATTGTTTGTCGATGCTTTTAGTGAATTTATTTCGACAACTAGAGTCAGCTCTCTAATACAGGCATAACACAACGCTGCCACACGGTCTTTTCATCCCATCTCCATATTCAACCTTTTAATGAGAAATTGTAAAACCACCAAAAGCAAGTGGTGTTTGCCGATTCCTTTTATCTTCCTCTTCACACAAAAACAGTACGTGCTGCTCTAATATGAAAATAGCTTCTTCTATCTTTTACTTTTTGTTCCACGGGCTTCCTGCACCAAATGGCAAGCAGGAAGCTAATAAATTCCTACAGTGCTCCGTTTTTACATCCTTCATTACCGGATTCAAAAAAACAATAATGTTAGGTGGTGTGGCTGTTATGGTGTTGCAGAAATATCTCAGTTAGAGGGAATGTTTCGTGGCCCTAACTAACCATTCTGCAATAAGCTACTCGGCTCATAAGTTTGACCGTTCTCTAAAGTCACGGGATCTTTAAAAAGCAATCCAGTTAGAGGGCATACATAATCATGAGGGATATCACAGGAAAATCGTCCTTTCCCTCCACCAATAGGTCTCGCTTCAATTTGCTACATTTCCAAGAACATAAACATAATGTTAGGCTTAAGATTAGGAATTATTAACAAAGATTGTGGTTTTAATAAATTACCGGATGTGCATCGTAGGTTTCAAAAAAAGCAACAGATCTCTCGTCTCGTTGCTGTTTAAATAGATTTTGCTAGAATATTGATAGTAAGTTCATTTTCTTTTCCAACTGAAATATGTGCTTGTATATGTTGGTGCTCTTTCGGGCTTTGGGCCATCTTGACGCAGGATGGCCATTCTTAAACGTGACCAATGCATTTGCTCTATTTGATATTCCCGCGCTTCTTGGGCTACCAGCACATCCTGATATATTCGAGTTAATTCAAAAGAAAATATGCATCATTTCCTAAGTTTATGTGCAATCGGTAATGATTGTAAGATAAAAAGGGTTTAACTCTCACCTGATCTGATTCACCATATTGCGTGATATGAAAATCTATATATTCATTTTCCAACGAGTGTCTCACTGTCATTTTATCTTCAACCAGAGACCCGTCTAAGCTTGTTCTACTATCATCCGATCTTTTGACTCACAATGCCGCGTCCCAGATCATTCAAACTTCTTGTGCTAACTATATGCCTGAGGAGTAAACGCTTTCACTGGAGTACTGAAATTTAAAGAGTCTCCAAATGAGCCTAAAGATTGTCTAAACGAACCTCCTTGCTGGATTCCTTTTAAAGAAACCAAAGGAGCATTGATGGTCGGAATAGTGGGTGCTTCGACGCCATCTGTGAGCCAATTCTTGTAATACAACGCAAATTCGTAGGTACCAACATCTACAATCTCGTCATATAATTTCTTAACTTTCTTTAGCTTCCTCGTGTTGCCTGCATCATCTGCAAGGGAATCAACTTCTCGATTATACCACTCGTCCAAATGCAATAAATGAGGGTTGAAAATATTCTCCCAAAGTTCAGGAGCCAGCTTTGTGCGCGCAGAGAATGGAGAATCAATAAAAACTTGCAAAAGATGCCGGGCTGCTACCCGTTCCTTCTTTTGTATATGATATATCACACTTAAGTAAAGATGACCACATGCTGATAAAACGGAATTGGATATTCCATTTGTAAACCCGTCTTTCATATCATTAGCACTTAAACCCGTGATCACACTAAGCTGCAAAGCAACATTTTTCAGCTCTTTTGCATCAGCGTGCTCGTCTGCAGCTCTTTCAACTATTTTTATGGCTTCTTTCAGGTTGGATATTACTTTGCCCTCGGTAAAATTGAGCACGTCAAGGCAGCTGTCATGCAGTAATGTCCTGACACCTTGGTTATTTATAAAACGTTTATCAAGAGCTAGTTCAGAGCCTGACTGATCGACGCTAACAGGCCCACGAACCCTGCTATCTTGTTTGTCCACCTTATTCTGTGTAATACTTGATCTGCTAGATGATGAACCGAGTTGTTTCACGCTTTTCTGATAATTTCCACTGAAACCATTTAGATGGACTATCCCGTCAATAGAAGATTGTTTCGACGACTCCATGGATCTAACACCCTGCATATCTTCAGAGCTGCTTCTAACATGCCTCTCCCTAGCATCATTCTTTAACCTTCCGACAACATCAATCGATCGCCTACCCTTAACTCTATCACTCACTGGAGACTCCGCACTCAAAGCATACCGATTTGCATCAGAATACGCCCTTTCAGTCTTACACCCACTTTGTTTTCATCACAGGTTGGGTAAATTGGTATTCTTTTTGACCGAATTCCAGTGGAAGCTCTAGTTATCGTCTTTGACTTCCTACCCTTAAAACCCTCGTCCACAAGAAGATCTTCCAACGACATTGCCATTTTGTCGTCTTCAATCAGTTCTTACTCTAATATTTACAAAACAAAGAGTTCTAAGTTCATTTCATCACTTAAAAAACATAAAGACATAAGGCCAATAAGGGTACGCTTCTTATTAACTATTCTGAGGGGGTGTCTGCCTGTCTGGTTGTTTATGTTTCTGCTTAAAAATAAGTTATTGGATAATGGCTGCTTGGATTTGCTTATTTTGTAAAAAATGCAAAAATACTAGAAAATGTAACTATTTGTTGAAAAGTTTTGAAAAAATATTTTTAAAATTTTGTTCGTTGCATATGGGCTTGGCTTATGAGTTTATATGATATCAGTTTATATTTCATAAATGATACTGTATTTTGTAAGTTACGGGTCAAAATGGAGCATTTGGGTTAAACCCCATTTCATTCTTTTCAACTAGGGGTGGCAATTTCTGACCCGACACGAAACCCGACGTGAAACCGACACGAAAATTAACAGGTTCGGGTTGAGTCTAAATAGATTTCGGGTCGGTTTTGGGTCAACCTTTCTAACCCGTTTATTAAACAAGTCAGGTTCGGGTTGAGAGTATATTAATCGGGTCGACCCGCCAACCCGTTTAACATTTTTCCTTAAATTAAAAATTATATATATTTTATTATACGGGTTAAATGGGGAAACGTGCTCCTCCCACATATCCTCACTTTAAACATGTTAAAACTGTGTAATTAGTCAACTTTTTTATATAAAACGGGTTAAATAGGTCAACCATTCAACCCGTTTAACCTATTCAACCCGTGTAACCTAATTAACCGCCAACACAAGTATATATACAGGTTAAATGGGCCAGGGTTATGTTTAAACAGGTTAGGGTTGACATAGTTGACCCGATTATTTAAATGGGTCAGGTTCGGGTTAAGGTTTTCTGACCCGCCAACCTGTTAACCTGAACCCGCCAACCCGAACCTGACCCCGACCCGAATTGCCACCCCATTTTCACCCCTCCTAAGTTTGTATATACTTTGGTTATTATAATGTCATGTCCAGAAGTAATTTACATGTTACAAATATGTTTGTTTAATAGAGTAAGGGTTTTATCACTTGGGTTTAAAGTGGGTAGAACAAATAAAGTTTTGCGGAAACATGGAATAAAACTAGGCTCGGCCTAAGGCTGTGAACCTTAGCCGCCGGCCGTGGGGTGCTCTGAGGCTCCCAGCCACCGGCCAAGGCTCCCAGCAGCCGGCCAAGGCCTCAGCCGCCGGCCAAAGGTGGCTAGCCGCATGCCAAAGGTTTCAAAAAGGTTTCGGGTTTTATTATTTTGTTTCTTTCATAAAAGATGAACCGCAAATAGTTAGAAGACGTTCTTTATATCGTTAGAAAGGTAATTGAGTCTTTTTTTACATAGAAAAACTTTCGTTATAGAATTTAAAAAATGGGCTCACTAAAGAGTCACGGGTCAATATTGGGACTTTTTCGCGTTTAAAAAAAAATTCACTTGAGTCAAGGGTGTTTCACATTTTGATTTCTTTAGAGTCCGACCCGATGCTACAGGTCAATCAAGTTTTAGTGTTATTATGAAATGCGCATCCGCCATATGCCAATTGGCATACGGCGTAATACCTGATGCATTAGATGAGTATTTAAATGGGTGACCATGGCGCACGCGATTGTCTAGATAATTTTACTATGTGCCTTATCCAGTTGTTTATGCTCGAGTATTTAAGAAAACCTGACTTTAATGACATTCACAAGTTATACAATGCACATAACAATATTCATGGGTTACTGAGAATGCTTTGAAGCATTAATTGTATGCATTGGGAATGGAGAAATTATCCGAAAGAATGGCACGGGCAATTTGCGAGAGGTGATAAAAAATACCCAACTATAATGCTTGAAGTCGTTGCGTCATATGATTTGTGGATTTGGCATGCATTTTTTGGCGTAGCGGGTGCGAATAACAATATAACTGTTTTGAATAATTCTCCGTTATTTGACGACCTTTTTGATGACATCGCCCTCGTGGCTCCGTTTGAAGTAAATGGAGTTACATTTCAACAAGGGTATTATCTGGGCCGACGGGATTTACCCACAGTGGTCATCTTTTGTAAAATGATTGTCGGTTGCAAATTCAGAGAAAAATTCAGTATTTAAACGAAGACAAGAAGGTGCTCAAAAAGACATTGAATGAGCATTTAGGGTCCTTCAAGGACGTTAGCATATTATATGCCAACTGGCGCGTGCTTGGACTGTCAACAAACTACGCAGAGTCAAGTACACGTGCATTATATTGCATAACATGATGTTAAAAGATCAAAAGTATGCAATATCCAAAATGTGAAATTTATATTTGTCCGCGACCAAATATATTACGGACATGGGTCGAGCGATGCGCAGTGCACCGGAAGAAATCCAAAGAACTCCGTGATAAACAAACACACGCAAAGCTTTAACGAAATATCATTAAGCATGTTTGGCAACAACATCTACAAAATCAACAACAATATTTTGCATTTTTATTTATATGAAATGAATTTAGTTTGTTTGAGAAAGTGGAAAAGAAAATAAAATTGTGTATGAGGTTGATGGTATGTTATGAGTGAAATAGTATTTTGAAGTGGGAATGTTAAGATCATGCGGGCGAGGAGATAATTCTCTTCACCATGCCTATCCCTGTAATCCACGCATCCAATTCCACTCTAATCATTTTTAATCCTCTTATCTATTGTGTATGGATCAAAAGAGAAGTAAAATGAGAAGAAGATGCATCTCCATGAAATTCTCTTTCTTCTCTTCATAGTGTTAGTTCCATCAGCTTCCATTATCATACAAGAATCACGGTGGAGGTCCTTACCTGATACATACCTACTCGGAGGCCTTGCTCTTATGCTTGGTCTAATTTGTGTAGCTCTCTTAATCCTTGTTTTAAGTGTTATTTCCATAAGGTCGCCGTCTAGTGTTTTGCCGAATAGTATTGGGAAACCTGCATACTTTTAATAGCATAAATCGAATAACATTAACAAGTAAATAAATCGAAAGAATTAACAGATAATTGAAGCAGTAAAAGAACGAGGCTCGTGTTTAACACGATTCCCTTAAAACAGATTCGCCGTCTGTTTCCCAGGGAATGAGCATGTTTATGGCTTTGGTTTGATAAGTTTGAACATCAAAAATGGCAAAACGCCTACTGTAGAACCGGATGGTCGGTGCCTTTGGCCAAACAGCACCGGCTTGCTGTAAAGAGCACCGGCCGGTGCAGAAGATGAACAAAATTTGCCAAGTTTTAGTATTCTTAATCTAGACATTAGTAAGAATATGTAGGAAGCTAATGTTCTTAATTCTAAGTATGATTAGGGAGAGTTAAGCCTATTCTTATTTTGCTAGACCTAAAAGTGAAAGCTATCCAAACGCCCCTTAAACGAAAGCTAGGATTTTTTCCCACGCCATTTTACAACACATTTGCACATATAAACATATGTAGAAACTATGATAGAGGTAGAATGATGTAAAGGACATCCAAAGATAGTCATAAGATATTTACATACGAAAGTATCCAAACGTCCTCTTAATACTAATGAGGACGGAAATGATTCAAACACAGTTTTTCAAGACATTGTACCAAACCATACATGATTCGAAATAGTTTTAGGAACATACCAAAACATAAAGTGATTTTCCTGACATTACTCCTTACTTTTTCTTGCAAAGGAAATGGAAGAGACCACTGACACAACCCCTTGGTTTGCTTCGATTACGGTGACTTCTCCATCTTGGATAGGTGGAAGTTGGTTGGATAGGCCATGGGGTAAGATGTGTAGTTAGTCAATGGGCCTCAACTACTTGGGTTGGTACTAGTTCCTTGATTAGGAGGTGATTGGGAAGAACCGGAAGAGTTAGAAGGAGTTGGAGTTAGAAGACGTGGTCTTTTACCTTTAGTCTTGATGCGGTTTTTCCTTTTGTTTGAAAGGGGAATCATCACATGATCCACAAGATTAAACTCGTTTGGCAAAGGATGTGGGTGATTGATTTGAACATGCTTGAAGAGTCGAGTGAGGAGCATGGCATATGGAAGAGTCATTTGACTACTTTGAGTCACGCTCATCATTCGGTGGACGATGTAGTATGCGAGGTTGAAACGTTTGCCGATGGAGAGACAATAAAGCATGTAGCAAAGAGACACGTTTGGATGATCTTTGTGACCGGTGAGACAAATGACATTTTCATTGAGAATGAGGTACCATTTGTTGAAGGTATCCTTGAACTCGGTGTTGAGCATTTGAAATGGTTCGAGGGTTTCATTGTCACCTTTGATTTTTCGGAGAATTGGTTCGGGTCTTTCTTTGAATAATGCGTCGCGAACCAAGGATGGTTCTTCGGTAGGATGGGGATAAAGATTGGGATGAGGATCAAGGCTTCTTTGAAGGGACGAGATAGACCACTCGTGAGAGTATAGACATACACCCTCACAAGGGATTCTAAGGATTTGAGCAAAATTCTCAAGAGTGAGAATGGTTTCGACATTGTCAATAGTAAACCTCACGCAAATGGTTCCGTTAAGGTTTCGAATGAGACGGAAACTCTTATAGAATTGAAGGACGAAGACGGGGCAAATTTGCTCGTCAATGTCAAGTAGACAATCAAAGCCTATGGCCCTAAAAGTGGGGCGAAGATTAGGTTCATCTTCGAGGAAGTCGGGGAGCACAACTCTCCTCGTGAAAATAGACAGAATAAACAAGGGAATTGTAGATTTTCAACTTTCGTAAACGGTGAACACAAGTGACCGGTGGTCAAAGGAATCGTAGGGAGGCTTCGGTGATCATGATGGTCCACATCACGAGCGTTAGGCATGGTGCACCTATTGAAAACATAAATTATAAAGGGTTTTAGGAAATTTTTATTTAAGAAATTTATAAGTTTTTACGGGTATTAACAATTCGGCTTAGTTTGAATTAAAAACGTGCATGGATTGTTTTCTTAGTCTTGATCCGAGTTAAAAATCAATTGTAGTTATCCTACATATCTAATTAGTTGGTTTAAGTGATTGTTGCATTTTAGGGTTCAAAAAAAATTAAGAATCATAAACTTTAATTGAATTAATATTTGATCGTAGAAAAATAAGTGTTGATTAATACTTACAAAGTAGCACTTTGATAGAAGGGAGAAGGATTGGTCGAATGACTTCAGAAAATCGTCAATGGTGTTTCTTGGGAGTACAAAAATTTTAAAACAGTGAGAAGATAGAAAGGAAGAACAAGACGTTTTGTTCTGCAGTTGGCCGGTTCTTCCGGTGTTGTTCATAAAATGGCATCGGCTTGCATAATGAAGGGCACCGGAGAAGGACACAGATGAAAATTTATTATATATATATATATATATATATATATATATATTATATATATAATTATATATAGTATATATATATATATATAATATTTATTATTATATATATTCAGTGATGTGACCCCTTTTTTTATATGAAAGTGGATTAAGATGTGTAAATACTTAAATTATCCTTGAGCGCGACGAGGCGATAATTTCTAGACGAAAAAGAGAGAAAAAAATATGACTAATAGAAATTAAAATTCCATATATAAAGATTCGATGTACAACGAGATACATAAACTAGGAAATACAATGGTAATATGTAACCGCTTGCCAGAGAATGAAAAACACATCAAGGTCTAGGGTTATTGATCATGGGATAAAGGAGCATTGCGAGTGAGATGATGATCACGATCAAGACGGGACTAAGAATTTCCATTACGGCTTCCATGGTGCGCACCGGTTAGGGATTTGGAGGAGAAAATGAAAAGTTGTTAGTGAAATTTGAAATGGTGATTGAGTGGAAGAGGAGAGTAATGGGGAGTTTTATAATTGGAGAAGGTGGACGTTTGATTATGGGGAAAGGTGAGGATAGTTTTGAATTTTGAATAAGTGGTTTTTATACCAAAAAGAATTTTGTGACAGAGTATCGAGCACGAATTAGGAGGCAATGATTCAAGAGGAAGCAATATCCGGAAAGATATTATTTAATGCAAAATATATATGTCTATACATATTTATTATATATATATATTCACATTTCATAATTGACATATATCACATGCTCAAAAATCACATAGATAAGATTTAAGAAGAGTTTTGTGTACCTTTTTAGATGCATTGCTGAAATAAAACGCAAAAATAAGTTTAGAAAAGGTTGAGATCTAATATGGTTCAGCCCAAATTTACGATTATAAACCGTTTGATTAAGACCCAAAAACATAAGCCCAATATACTCATCAGACAGCCGCTGCTATCAAAGAACTGAGCCGGTGCTCTTGGACAATGGCACCGGGGGTTCCGGCGACCTGGATCAGTTACGAATAAGAGTAGCAACATATCTTCCATTAGATCCATTTTACCTAAGCTTTAGAAGAACAACAAATATGTACAGAGAAATATTTGTGCATATGCAATATATTTTAAAAAAAATTAGTTTGGATTTTGAAGATTTAAAAAATACAGTATATTTTATTTTGAATTATCTTCAGGTATATGCTCTGGTAACAATTGTGAAAATAGAAGGGGGGGGGGGGGGGTTTGATAGTTTCGAATTAGAATTTTAATTTTATTTTCTCTATTATTTTCACAAGTGTATTTAGTTTGTTTTGATGTGATGTATATATTTAAAATGAAGTGATTGCAAGCAACACTGTAAAGATATTATGAGACTTTTTTATAGTGGTTCGGCTACAAGGACTCCTTCCTTGCCCTACTCCACTCCCCGAGTCACCTACTCGAGAGTTCGAATACACTAATCACCAAAACTCCTTTAACCGACGGAGAAGCCACACAATTACTTAATTATTTTCACGATGCTAAGTTGAACACCGGGTTCCACATATTAGAACCATTCACCATTCGCCACTTCCACATTACAACACCCTTTATTCAAATCCTAAACCCTTCGTCACATCACCAATGCTTGTCCTCTACTAGGTACCAAACATACACATATATATTGTTTTTTTTACATCAATGTCACCAAACCAAATCTCGACATTTCTAAGATATTTTGTTAGAGACAAGATAAAGAAGAACTTGAGACATAGAAGTCTGTCACAAGATGGAAGATAGATCCAAGCTTCTAGAGATTTTGACGAGCTTGTACATAGAGGACCTTTAGATGTCGTCACGACAATGTCATTAAGAATCTACAAGAAGCATTATAGTAGAGTGAAGAAGATTAGTGGTAACTTGATTTAAATAGAAGAAAAGAGTTAGAAAGGCAAAATCCTTAAAACAAGTGAGAGGTAGACATAGAAGATCAGATAAGAACTGATTTTTTTGAAAGAGAATTGTATTGTGAAGTCTATGTAATCAAGAGAAATGAGTTGGTATTTATAGCCAAACATTTTACTGTTTGTCGGAACTGCCGGTGCTGTTTACCAAAGGCACCGGTATGTAAAGTTAAGAGCACCGGCAAACAGTACTCAAAAATACGTTTTGAATTTTAAACTAATATAATCATTTTACTGTTTGCCGGAACTGCCGGTGCTGTTTACCAAAGGCACCGGTATGTAAAGTTAAGAGCACCGGCAAACAGTACTCAAAAATACGTTTTGAATTTTAAACTAATATAATAATCAATTTACTGTTTGCCGGAACTGCCGGTTCTGTTTACCAAGGGCACCGGTATGTAAAGTTAAGAGTACCGGCAAACAGTACCCAAAAATAAGTTTTGACTTTTTAATATTTAAACTAGTATAATAATAGAGAGAATCTTTTGATCAGATTTTTTTTGAGGGGAAATTATAAAATAATATGTTTGTGTTTAGGGTAAAGTTTATGGAAAGAGTGTTGTTTAAGATAATTTTTAGAAAATTGCAAGATAGATTTTGTGAATGAGAAGAATGTTGTTTTTGTAAAGTGTTTTGGTGTGTTAGAAAACTATTGGCTTAGAAATGTTTAGAGTTTGTTGTTTGATACGTTTATGTTTTGTTATTGACAAAACAAAGTGAGATCGTAAAATATAAGGTAAACGTTTTTACGGTTTACTTTGTATTAACAATCTCCCCCTTTTTGTTGATGACAAAACATAAATTTATAAAGTAAAAACCAACAAAGTCTAAGCATTTCTAAATTGGAATTTTTACTTTCTTCTCCCCCTTTTTGTCAAAACAAAAAAAGAGTGTGACGAAGAAAAAACTAAACACATAGTGAGAGAGGGTTGTAAATAAATAATGAGAATACGATAGGGGCAACTAAAATGTGAGCTCCCCCTTGACGAGGGTTCCCCCTAAAATGATATGCTACAAAAAGAGGTTAGTCAATAAATAATAATTGTTATTGGTTGACTTTTAGTGGGTCAAACATGTTGCTCCCCCTTAATGGGTGCATTCTTGGACAAGGTACCTGCACTTGATACTGTACTCAAAGAAGAGTTAGTATTAATTAAGATAAGAGATGTGTTGGGATATTTCTGACGTGGCCAGTGCTTGCCGGTGCTGTCCATAAATGGCACCGGCTTGTTATCGGACAGCACCGGCTGACGTGAAAGAAGTCAGCACAGACCAAGAATTTTGGCGGGAGCCAAACTTATTCAAATTTTAATCATATTCCACACAATTCACATGTGATGAAATAACACAAGAAAGATTTAAATAGACATAATAAGAACAATCAAGCAAAACAACCATCATAAGTTATTATAATCATGAAATTTTATAAGAATTACAAAACATGAAGTAAAAGGAAAATTGACTTAGTGCCAATCTAAAACTAAAATCATGCTTTGGAAATCCCTTAATATGACTAAACCTTAATCATTCTTAGACCTAGTGATCGTCCTTAGGCAACCGGTTTGAAATGTGGTTAAGGCGTTCCAAAAGATGGTTTAGCATAAACCTAGTTTCGGTTTGGAAATTGTTTATGATGCGCTCGGTCTTTTGGCAATGTGGGCAAGTGTGATCAAGAGGTTGTGGTGGTTGTTCAAACCAAAGACTTTGGTCAAGAGGTCCAAAGACATTTGGTGGTGGGAATGATGGACCATAAGGGGGTGTTTGGATGGGAGTAGAAGTTGGATAGAAAGGTGGTGGTATTTGGATGTGAGTGATGGAAGTAGGGGGAATGAGACTATCTTGCACATGTTGTGCATTGTTGATAGCCTCTTGAATGTTTTGGTGGTATGCTTGGAGATTGTGAATTTCTTGTTGGATAATTTCCCTTTCCACGGAAGGGTTGGGTTGAGCATTGACTTGGTGAGAGTTTAGGTTAAGTGAAGGGATAGTTGGCTCAGCGGGAGCTTCATTTTGAGATGGTTGAGGAAGGTTTTATGTTAGAGATTGAGGAGGTGGGTTCGTTGGTCGTGGTGGAGCATCATTCAAAGAGGAAAGATGGGTAGAGAGGGTCATTGGGGGTGTTTGGTGGAGTGGTGAAGACAAGAGCTCTTGAAACCAAAGGAGATGCAAATGGCTCTACCATGTTTGGTATAGGTGGTGGAATTGTGAGAGCAAGGGTGGTGTCGATTGTGGTATGGAGTTGTTGTGGTGAGTCCTCATTGGAAGTAAGGTCAATGTAGGTGACTTTTGGAGCCTTTTTGGGTGGATTTTGAGTAGAGGAGCAAGCACTTGAGGCCATTGTTGTCTTTAAATGTGATTATGGATTGTATTGAGAAGATTTGAGGGTTGTGAATGGTGAGGAAGATTTTTCTCAAGCCCTTAATTTATATTCAAAATCCAGCAAAAACAATAAATGCTTTTAAACCTACTTTTTCACTACTAACACATTAATCGATTATACCCATTTTAAGGTCAAACAAGGCAAAACCAACTACCTAGCAGTAATGAGGCAAGTCTAATGAGAATGTTTATGGCTTTGGTTTGATAAGTTGGAACCTCAAAAATGGCAAAACGCCTACTGTAAAACCGGCTGGCTGGTGCCTTTGGCCAAATAGCATCGGCTAGCTGCAAAGAGCACCGGCCAGTGTATAAGATGAACAAAATTTGCCAAGTTTTGGTATTCTTAATCTAGACATTAGTGAGAATATGTAGGAAGCTAATGTTCTTAATTCTAAGCATGATTAGGGAGAGTTAAGCCTATTCTTATTTTGCTAAACCTAGAAGTAAAAGCTATCCAAACACCCCTTAAACGAAAGCAAGGATTTTACAACATATTTGCACATATAAACATATGTAGAAACTATGATAGAGGTAGAATGATGTAAAGGACATCCAAAGATAGTCATAAGTTATTTACATACGAAACTATCCAAACGTCCTCTTAATACTAATGAGGACGGAAATGATTCAAACACAGTTTTTCAAGACATTGTACCAAACCATACATAATTTGAAATAGTTTTAGGAACATACCAAAACATGAAGTGTTTTTTCGTACATTACTCCTTACTTTTTCTTGCAAAGGAAATGGAAGAGACACTTGAACAACCCCTTGGTTTGCTTGAATTCTGATGATTCTCCTCCTTTGATGGGTGGAAGTTGGTTAAGATAGGCCATGAGGTCAAGAGTGTAGTTGTTAATAGGATCACCACTTGGGTTGGTACTAGTTCCTTGATTAGGAGGTGATTGGTAAGAACCGAAAGAGTTAGAAGGAGTTAGAGTTGGAAGACGTGGTCTTTTTCCTTTAGTCTTGATGTAGTTTTTCCTTTTGTTTGAAAAGGGAATCATCACATGATCCACAAGATTAAACTCGTTTGGAAAAGGATGTGGGTGATTAATTTGAACATGCTTGAAGAGTCGAGTGAGGAGCATGGCATATGGAAGAGTCATTTGACTAATTTGAGTCACGCTAATCATTCGGTGGACAATGTAGTATGTGAGGTTGAAATGTTTGCCGATGGAGAGACAATAAAGCATGTAGCAAAGAGACACATTTGGATGATCTTTGTGACCGGTGAGACAAATGACATT
>BQNB010025421.1:32673-59657 GCA_026074375.1 Tanacetum coccineum
AAAATGTTCCAAATTTAATGCTTGAATATCTTTTAATTTTTGGTTTTGGATTAAAAGTAAAGATAGCGATAAACTATTTAATAATAACTATAGAATAATAAATAATAAGCAAACTAATAATATGAAGATATAAAAAGAAATATGCTTGTCAAGTAAAAGTGAATAGATTCTTAAGTGTGAAATTTTAGATCTTAATGATGAACTAATTTCCGTCTAATAAATCGATTCCTCAAAACGTTGGCTTAATATTGAAAACGACTTTTTATCGAGAAATTAATTACTAATTTAATGCCTATTTAATCTTACGGCTTTGCCCGTTCGACTAAATAAAACACCAAACTAAATAATTTTTGCAAATTATTAATCACTAATCACTTATTAAATTCTACACTTAATTCACTAAACACCAATTTATTTAACAAGCATAAAATAAACTACTCGCTACACATGATGATCAAAATAAACAAAGCTAAACATTTTAAACTAAGCTTACACTAATGTATTGAAAAAGGATAAAAAATGAGACCGAATTGAAGAGCCGCAAATAAACGATAACCACCCAATTTAATAAGCTAAAGAAAATATTCAAATTCTATCTAGCTTATTAAACCCATAAGCTCCACGCCTCATGAGTTGACCGGTACCAAAGTCAAAATAACAAAAAACACAATCTGTTAACAATTTAAACTAATTAACGCCTTTACAATTCGCTATCTAATTGACCCAACAGAAGTTTAGACCAAGCGTAGTCCAAACTACATAAATGTGGCCCAGACGATCAAATAAGGCCCAAATACCAAACTAAGGCCCAACAGTCATAAACAAAACTCAAGTCCAAACTATATCAACTAGGCCTAACGGAGTTCTAGCTTAATCAATAAGCATGAAATAAGCTATAACAGATATAGGCAAACGAACATTCAAGCCATATAAACAACTTATTGAATAAGCACTTAATCAATAAACTAAACATCAACAATAAGCCAAATGAATTTAAAATAAGCACTAAGCTAATCAATAAGCAAAACATAAACAGATTCTATTAAACGACAAAAGCACTTAAGAACATTTACTTGCAACCTTTATCCAACAAAATAAGCTTAATGAAAAGCTTGCAAACTATATAAGCTAAAACGAATTTGAATAAGCCATCGAGTGGCTTTTCAGATCTGAATAAGCTCGATTAAAAAGTTATAAAAAAGAAAATAAGCACTTCGATAGAAAGGAATAAAACGAAAAGCATTAATCACTTTATAAACAAACCTTAATCTTCAGTAAGCTAAAACAATAATCTCATATAATAACCTCAATAAGCTGATAATCAGTTGTTACAATAGGCAGTAAAAATAATCTAACCTAAATCTAAATAAGCTAAAAATTGGAAATAAGCTAAACTACATCAAATCTAAATTCCTACTTCCTATTCCTGAAAATGTTTTTAACACTAACTCCAAAGAGCAGGGATCATGGGTAAATAAATAGGAGGACCAAAAGAGGGTGATTTTGGTAAATTAGTACCAATGCAATTGTATATTTTATGAAGCCAATCATTTGCTTAGTTTGTGTGCTCTCCCCCTCAGATCGAAATGTTTGACATACCGAGCTTAGATGCCACCGGATTAAGTGGAGAGGCCACGTGTCTCCTTTAATTAATTTCTCACCCTCCGTATACGCATGCATGACTCTTTTCATATCCGTTTTCGATAATTTTTTTAGGCAATTTGAAATGAGTTTTAAGAGTTTTACATATTTGCCTGCCACATGTCGTGATTTAACTCGCCCCTCAACAACTAGTGCTCCATCACATGACTGAAGGGAATTAATTTACATGCATGTGACATGACATCACCCTGACGTCATCCTTTTATAAATCAGATTTTTCTTTTGGGCTTTTTGATGGGCTTTTGCTCGTTTGGGCTGGTCCGACCCATTAAATGGGTTACGGGCTGGCCCAATAAGATCCGAGGGCGGCACCATTGTACACGTAAACCTCTGCAAACTTTTCAATGGCATGATATCAGTAAGAACATTTCACATACTTTTGTCCAAATTCTTAATCTTGAATATTAAGCACACTTGATCGAAACGAACCCGTAAATACCCGTTTTTGCTTTGTTTTCAATACGTTTTACCTGCAAGACATAAAAATACCAAACAAACATATTTGCAAGATAATTATCCATATTTTAGTATTTTTAGTCTGATTAATAGTGTTTTACGGGGTAAAAAGGATGTGTGTTTAGGCATACATCACAACCCATCCCAGCTACTCAAGCTTCTCTTAAAAGAAGTTTGTTACATTTCCACACATAATAAGAGTACCACATACAATCAGCTTCAACTGACCTTGGTCTCTTCACACCGAGATCGTATGAATACTTGAACAGGTGGCATGTCCGCTCCAACCTCCAATTTCTAAATAACAAATGTGCACTTATTATAGAGTCTAGAGCCAACGAGAATCCATCACAGAAACATCACTCTAGGATACAAAGTCCAATAATACAAAATATGTACATCATTATACGGACATTGGTAGTCAAAGAGTCCGAAAACGCTAAACGCAATCATCCTAGTGTTTGATATGCCAAAAACATTCCGAGAGAGATACTCTTAGTATTCACACAGTGATGAATGAAAATCCTTCTTGATGCCAACATCAAACAAGCTCTTGGTAGGTAATTTTCGAGAATACTATACGAATCAAGCTTATGTCCACTGATATCGATTTACATGTCCCAGTAGTATGAATTGATGACTCAACAGGAAAGAGATAGTAACTATCTGATTCACTCATACTGTGTTGTCTGCTTTGAGACGCTCCGGTAACAAGAATGGCTAGTACAGTTGCAAAACCCTATCAAGGAGATTCTTATGAATTCTACCTGATCACAGGAAGTATTTATACTGATTAACAGGGAACCATGGTTATTATAACTGTATTTGACAAAGTGACAAAGACACTTTTCGTTAAGAAAGTTTATCACTAACCTATACAATGCATGTTTCCCGACGTAGCATCCGCTGCTTTTTAGACCAACACACGTCGATTAAGATTTCAAGACCTCAGGCCCAAATCGACGAAAGATAAATACATAATGAATAGCTCAAGCACAACATGTGTCAAAGTCTACCGCAATCTCTTATTACAAGCAACCTTCCTCATAAAGAACATTTTTTGACAAGAAACTGACAATAACAAAGAATATCTCATCCAATGAATCAAGTTACTAAACTTCCTTCCATGATGTGGTACAAGTAATCATGTTAAAGAAAATGTTGAGGGAGATTTTTAGCAAGATTTCAAGACCTTGAGCATGAGGGTAGAGACACAAGATTACAAGGAGGCATAAAGATTCAAGGATAAAGATTTAGAGATCTCAGTAGTCAAGACAAATCAAGGCCAAAGACCACGATATTAGTATTTTATCAAAGTATATCAAGTTAAAAATCAAGATCCACAATCACAAGCATGCAAAAAGAACTTCAAAAGAATTCCTAAGTCTAGAAGGTTCCAAGACTCAAGATGTCACATAAAGTGAAGCCTTATGTGCAATGACCACCCCTTAGGGGGAGATTGTTAGACCTAGTTTTATGTAAAGTGATGGTCATTAATATTCCTGAACCTTGTATTAGCTTAGTTAATGTTCCCGCCGGGAATTCTAAAAGCAAATTGGGTTGGGCCTAGTTATAGCATTAAAGCCTATTATATATCAGGCCCCCCGCTTGAAAGCCCAACGTAAAACCCAAGGCTGGCCCAAGTACATTACTATATAAAGCCCTCTCCTCATATGGAGAGGGTGTTGCTCATTTTTACTCTTTAATGTGTAGCTATTTTTTCTTTTGATATTTCTCTCTCTAAACTCATCTCTCTCTCTCTAAAATTGCAAGTAAATTCATGTATCTTGTATGTGAAGTGATAAGTGCACAAAACATACTTAACTTTATCTTACAAAAAAATGGAGTCAAATATAAAAAAATTCAAATGTATAATACATTATAATGAAACCGTGCGAGATGCGATTATGTATGATGATATGACGTACTCAATGTTACACGAAATGATAAAGAAGAAATTCAATTTGGAAGTAATTTATCCAGTAATTTTTTCGGTTAAGCTCTCATCATTTGACAGTAGTCTGGATATCACAGACGAAAATGAGGTAAAAAAATTTGTTGACTGTGCTTGTAGTTTCATAGATGAATTAGCACATTTGTATGATTCTCAACATAAACCAATAGAAGAAGCTAGAAATATTTTGTCAAACAATCAAAAAAACGTGTTTTTTAATTTTTTTAACCAAAACATGTCGAAAACATTGGCCCATCTAATCAAGACGTAAACCCATCATTCTTTAATAACAATAATACAAGTACGTCTTTTTTCAACGTTGGTCTTTCTTTGAATATTGAACCTAGTGAATTTCAAAAGAAAGAATCCAGTTATAAAAATGAGCCCCATTTCACAAAACCAGAATCCTCATTTGCATTCGGCTCATACAACGAAAATGAAGATGTACAAAATGATTGTAATGATGGTGTAGATGAAAACCCACAACCCATTTACCATAATGGAAGAAGTTCATGTCATTTAAGCCTGACATTCTAGAAACACCACTTTACAAGTCCAAACCTATAATTTTAAAGCATTATAATAAACAAACAGAAGTTGAAGTTGGTAATATTTTTGACAATAAGGAAGCTTTGGACCTTGATATTAGATTGAAAGCTTTAGACGATGGTTACCAACTTTTACCAAAGAAGTCAGCCCCGAAAAGGTATGAATTAAAATGCTATCAATTTAATGAATGTACCTGGTCAATTCATGCTAGACGTTGCGGGAATACAGATAAGTTTCATATTACATTTCTGAATGATGTTCACACTTGTCCCAAAACTCAAACATATCCTAACCATCAAAATGCAAACAAAAAAGTAATTGCTCACAGTCTCACTCCAAAGTTACAAGATAATAGGTATGTTTTAAAAGAGAAAGATATACAACAAGATAATTTGTCATAAAATAAAATAAATATATCTTACCAACAAGCATGGAGAGGAAAGGAATATGGGATACAACACATAAGGGGTGCATCTTTTGAATCTTTTGAAATGCTACCGTGTTATTGTTACAACCTAGAAAGAAAAAACAAAGGGACAATCACACATATCAAAACAAACAAAAAAGGAGTTTTCGAGATGTTATTCATTGCCATTGGTGCTTCGGAATGTCATGGTAATCTTTTTTAAATAATTAAATAATTATAGGTTACTATACTATATTTATAATGTTTTATTTCATATTCGTGTGTTCATGAATTATCGACGCCTGTTGCTTATAATCGATGTGGCGCACTTAAAAGGTCAATACAAGGGAACAAATCTGTTAGCTGTAGGCATGGATGGTGTCACACCCCGCCAAGGCAGAATCGCAAGGCATGATCATTAGGCATCATCACAACACAAGGTGTCAAAATAGAGAAAACTAAAAATGACATTCAATAAACTTCAAGATTTAAAGCGTGTTATGACAACGGCCCAAACAAAAATCCAACATATAATGCATGAAGAACAAAACATAACAAGTCATAGACTTCGCATGCAAGCCTATGGTCCAGCTAACTCTTCTTCCTAACTCTTCACACATTTTGCTCACAATTCATATCACATAGCAATCATATAGTTCGACACTTAAAAACACATACCACGGTTCATAATTCAAAAACAGTTTTGCATCATTTCCATCCCAAAATATAAGTAAAAAGTGAGACTGTAAAACTCACCTAATACAAAGCAATTTCCAAACTCTTCAATTAATCTTGCAAAGAATCTAAACAAAACAATACACACATATGTTACCATCGATTAGGTCCCTCACCCAAGTCGATGTAACAATCACAACGATTGATACTCTATATCCTATCTTGTTTTAACTTACTATATATTCTTCACAACTTGCTAACCTCAAGTTACCACACACCTTACTTCTCAACTTTCTGCTTTTTACACAGTTTTTATAGTCATAAGATGACTCTAAATAAAATACTTAAACACCTAATTGTTTCCTCTCCTTAAATTTCATAGCTCCCTAATGAGTTGTAGACTTCTATGATTTTTGGATAAAAATAATAGTGAGTGTAACCATTTTATAAAAATTCATCTTCACAAAGTGTCTAGAACTTGACCTGATTTGACCTTCAAAAAGTATAACTTGAGCAGACCCATTTAAACACTTAGAAAAATTCTACAAAAATTCAAGAAAATCATAAACATCATGAACATGCTACAGTAGCAAGGCCATCAATTAAAGAGAGGTTTTGATAAGGTTTTTGACCTCATAAACACAACTCAGAATCTGCTCCGAAAACTCAGTTTTAACAACGAATCTTGTTCAATTAATTTGACTAACTTTCACTCACTTTTAATTCATGAAACCTATGGGGTTGGAAAGTAGACTCTCTGTAGATAATTTTAGCCTCAATAAAATCATTAAAAGCTATATGTATAACCGAGATATGGCTCTCGCAAGATGACTTAAAATTCTGCCCAGATTTCTATTCCGAATTTAACATAATTAAACCTAATTAACTTCTCCAAAACCCTAATTATTATCCCTAAAACGATTTTTGAAGATAAAAACCTCTTAATTACAGAAAGCTAATCATAATTATAAAACCCTAATCCATCTTTAATGATTGTTACGTTAGTTAAAATTAATTGAATTGAAAAAGAATTTAGATAATTACTTAATTAGAGTTATAATTGGACTAAAACTTTGTTTCCATTTTATCCTCATTTTCCCCTAAACCGGTCGAACAAACACCCCTTTTATATTTTTTATTTTTATTTATTTAGTATTTACACAAAAACCCTTTAACTTAGTTATTTTTATAAAAACCTTTACTTATTTTGCTAAATCTTGAACTTTCTAACTAGTTTTCAAAATAAATTTCATTTCTAACTATTTCTAAAAATAGAAAGCACTCTAAAACATATAAAATACTAAACTAATATATATAATATGAATTACATATACATAGTACGTACACAGATTATTACGTATACAACATTTGAAACTACACAAAGCTTTCAAATGACTTCATTTCCACAAGTACCATGATTCATCACTTATGTGCTTCCATCTCACACAAAACATATAATGACACACACATAAACTGAATTATACAGGCTTTAACTAACCTGCTAAAATCTCAGTTGTCATAGTATCACCTCCTTTAGGAAATCTCGTCCCGAGATTAAACCATCAGTCTCGACAATAGCATTCTCAAACAACTAGGGATACTTAGCCTTCATATAATCCTCACGTTCCCAGGTAAACTCTGGTCCATGTTTGGAATTCCATCGCACTTTCACAATAGGTATTTTACTACGCTTAAGAGTTTTGACCTCACGGTCCGTAATCTTTAAAGGCTCTTCTACAAAACGTAAGGTCTTATTTACCTTAATCTCATTCAACGGCACATGCAAATTTGCATCAGCTAAACACTTCTTTAGATTTGACACATGAAACGTGTCATGCACACTACTTAATTTTTCAGGTAATCTCAACCTGTATGCCATAGAACCAATCCTCTCGAGGATCTCGAAAGGTCCTACAAATCTTGGAGATAACTTACCTTTCTTTCCAAACCGCACTACACCTTTCCAAGTTGAAACTTTCAACATTACATGATCACCAACTTGAAACTCTAAATGTTTCTTTCTATTATCTGCGTAGCTCTTCTGTCGATCTCTAGCAGCTTTAAACCTATCTTGAATCACAACCACTTTATCAGTCATTTCTTGTACCAACTCTGGTCCAATTAATCTGCTATCTCCTATCTTAGCCCATAATACTGGCGACCTACACTTCCTTCCATATAATGCCTCAAAAGGAGCACAACGTATGCTCGAATGATAGCTAATGTTATAGGAAAATTCAGCCAACAGCAAATGAATATTCTAACTTCCACCAAAATCAATCACACACGCTCTTAGCATATCCTCTAACATTTGTATTGTACGCTCGCTTTGTCCATCCGTTTGAGGATGATAAATCGTACTCATATCTAAACGTGTTCCCAATGCTTTTTGCATCGTTTGCAAAAACCTTGACGTAAATCGTCCATCCCTGTCAGAAATAATAGATGTTGGTACACCATGTCGTGCAACAATCTCATCGATATACAACCTTGCTAACTTTTCCATACTATAATCCTCTCGTATTGCCAAGAAATGCGCCGATTTGGTCAACCTATCAACTATGACCCAAATCGCATCATGTCCACTACTTGACCTTGGCAACTTTGTTATAAAGTCTATAGCTATTTTCTCCCACTTCCACTCAGGTATTTCAGGTGGTTGCAATAAACCTGATGGTCTTTGATGTTCAGCTTTCACCTTTGCGCATGTCAAACACTTGCTAACATAAATAGCAACCTCCTTTTTCATACCCAGCCACCAATACATGTCTCGAAGATCATAGTACATCTTGTCCACTCCGGGATGCACAAAGCACCTCGTCTTATGGGTTTCATCCATGATCTTTGTTCTTACATCGCCCACTAATGGAACCCATATACGATCCATATAGTGTAGGCTTCCATCCTCTTTCTTTTCCATTTGTTGGTATGTACCATTTAATCCTTCAGCTATCACATTCTCATCCTTAAACGCTTCACCTTGAGTTGCCAATATCAATCCCTTAACTCCAGACTAAATTGTCATAGCCATCGCTCGTACTCGTCGAGGCTTCACTCTCTCCTTTCTACATAAAGCATCAGCTATTACATTTGCTTTACCGGGATGGTACTTAATCTCACAATCATAATCACTAAACAGCTCTAACTATCTTCTTTGACGCATATTCAACTCCTTCTGATTGAATATGTGTTGAAGGCTCTAATGATCTGTATAGATAACACTCTTTGTGCCATACAAATAATGCCTCCAAATCTTTAGCGCAAACACCATCGCGCCTAGCTCTATGTCATGAGTCGTGTAGTTCTTCTCATGGATCTTTAATTGTCTTGATGCATAAGCGATTACCTTATCCCTTTGCATAAGCACACATCCTAATCCTTGGTTTGACGCATCATAATAAACCACAAAATCTTCTACCCCATCCGGTAATGACAATATTTGTGCATTACACAAATTGTCCTTCAATGTTTGAAAAGATTCCTCTTGCTTCTCACCCCATTCATACTTCTGATTCTTCTAAGTCAGCAAAGTAAGGGGTTTAGCAATCTTGGAGAAGTTCACAATAAAACATCTATAATATCCAGCCAATCCTAGAAATGATCTTACTTCAGATGGTGTCTGATATGTGTGAAATACACATAGCCGTTTATACCTAAAAGGCCCAATTAAGCCCAAAACAGACTAAAAATGGCAAAGATATGCTTGTTTTTATGTTTTATGTGTGCAGGTACGAATAAGATAAAAATCACAAGAAAACGGTCAAAACCAGACAAACACGGACACGAGGAACGGAAGAGTGTATAAGAGCCGGAAGCTAAAGTCAAAAAAAGTCAACCTTGGTCAACTCTCAGTCAACCAAAGTCAAAGTCAACTCACTAAAGACAAAAACCCAAATTTCATTTCAGTCCCTCAATAAAACCAAAATTACACAAATGGTCCCTAAAGCTAAATGGGCTTTTACCTTTCCATTTCCTTACCCGAAACCAAAGCCCAAAACCTAGGCCCATAACCCTTTTATATAAGTCTAGGGACCTAATCTGCCTATTGTCAAATCTTTACACCATAAACAAGAGGGACCAAACGTGCCAATATCCCAAACTTACCCCCTTTTACCCCCCTCAGTCAAAAATAGGCACGAAAAAACGTTATGTACTGTTCATCATCTCCTACAATTTACTCAAGGGTGAAAACAAAGGGCTTTAGCAAATTAAAGTTTCAAAAGAGTAATTCAAGGGTTCAAGAACAAGATGGCAGGGTTAACTCATCATCAAAGGTCCTGATTGGTCAAAACCCATCAATGAATGCCCACGTTTGGATATTTAAAACACACAAGAAATTTGGTATTTACACTGATAATACTCTCACAAGTAAGCACAAGATATCCTCAAAATGGATTGCCACCTGGCAATCCAGTTGTGAGCTTCAAATGTGATCCAAAGGCTAAAAGAATCCCTCCAAAGAATTGAGAGATCTAATATATAAAGATTGAGAGAAGGTCTAACAAACTTTGGCTCCTAGAAGCTTCATCAGCTGGCTATTTATAGCCCTTCACATACACACACATTTTATCTTTTCTTTTTCTTTTTACACCTTAGTGGTAGTTTTTAGCTTATAGAAATTTTAGCTAATTATTTCAGCTTATGTAACTTTTTTTAAAATGTAATTTTCATTAAAGCTTTTGTAGTTCAATTTTCCAAAGCATTGTACCTCTTTTTAGTTGTTAATGAAATCAAATGTTTAGTTTATATAAGCTGTCTTAACTCATAAGCTCTTATTCATTCTCAAATGTTAAGCTACTGATCTATAAGCTACTCAAAAGCTCTTACAAGTCTATAAGCTTGTAATGGAGCTCAATTAAGCCTTTAATCTACTTAAGCCTTATAAAACAGTTTAATTACCTTAACTAATTGGATTTGGAGCTTATGGAAGGGGAGCCAATTATGGAAGGGCTCCCATGGACTTTACTGGCTTATCTTAGGATAAGCCAGAGCTGTTGATAAGCTCTATGAGCATATAAGCTTCTGTTTAGCTGAAGCCCTTTGTAAGTCTTCATTTAATTTCATTCTCTTTAATTACTAGTTTAATAGTTGCTTAATAGTTCATTTAGCTTTACTTATTTGCTTATTAGTTTCTTAAATTTGCTTTCTAGTAGCTTATCTGAGTCTTATTGTGCTTATTGGTCATATAATTTCATCTGTTTAAGCTTTAGCATTATAGATCTTAGATTGTCATTTACTTGTCTTTAAAAATCATAAAAACCAAAATAATAAGTAGCTTAGCTTTAGATTCTTAATTCTAGCTTAAATTAGTTGATGATTTGTGTTTGTTAAGCTTGTTGTAAGCTACTGAATATCGGTAATGAAGCTTTAATAAGTAGATTTTAATCTAATAAGCTCTTTTAAATATGTCATTAGTTTAAGGAGTGTTTGGTTTAACTCAGTTTGACCTCTTAACGTCAAACTGAGTTGTGATCTTTGTTTAAGTCAGTTTGATAATCACTTTTTATTAGTCATGTAAGAGTTTTCAAAGTTTAGATTTCAGTTTATAAAAAGTTAAGGCTTAATTGGAGTGTGTCAGCACTAGGGAAGTTTGTTTCTTAACTATTGTTTGCTAAAATTTGATTTAAGCTCTTGTAAGCTTGAAACTTGTTGGTGTTAAGTTTATTTACATTCATTGAGTGCTTCTAGTACAGGAGTAACCAATTTGGTTACCTGCACATTGGTTTTTGTCCTTTGCCATTTGCATCAGATAGAACCACTGCAGTCTTAAACTGCTGTGGTTTTTGGATCATATTTAGGGTTAGCTAAAATATTTTTTTAGGCTTTTAAAATCAGTAAGTCCATAGATTACATATAGGTTAATATAGTTTTAAAATTATTTTCAAATTTCTAGCTAAATTTCTAGTCTGCATTTGCTTTTAAAATTCATTAAAAACCTGAAAAAGCCAAAATCAGTAGGTATTAAGTTTCCATTCTTAAGTTTTAAATCTTATAGTTGAATTATCTGTTTTTCTCATTTAGATTCATAGCTTATATCTAGGTTAATTAGTTTTCAAGAGCTTAGGGTTTAGTTTAGCTCAATAAGTTTTCTAGCTTAAGTGTTTTTAAGCTTTTTGAGTTAAAACCTGAGGTTGCTGTTTTGATCTTCAATTCCAGTTAGCTTTTAGTTATAATGGTTAAATTAGCTTATCATTTTTAGATCATACACATCATAAGCTACTTAGAATAGTTTTTGTTTTCAAAATTGAGCATGATTTGAAGTTTGTGCAAACAAATTAGTGAAATTAAGCTTCTTGGTTGTCAAAACACCACTTTTTGAGGTCAGCTTCTTAATAAGCTCTTAGAGAGCTTATTTTTGGTTTTCAGCTAGTAGTTCTTTTATTAAAGTAGCTTAAAAAGTGTCATCTTCAAGTTTTAGCTTTTGTTTTTGAAAAAAAAAATCAAAAAGGGTAAGGCTGGGACTTGAACCCACGACCTTCCCCTCACAACACCAACACCCTAACCATCTCTGCCAGTGGGACAATTCAGTTATACCTCCTCTCCTTTAATTAATATAGGCATTTTCATTTTCCTTTTTAATATTAAGCCGTAGCTTATTCAGCTTATCCTAGGGCTTATTTGTTAAGCTGTTTATCTTTTCTTATTTTTCCTTTGATCTTTGTTAGGTTTAGGACTTTCCCTGAATTTTTCACAATTTTCCATTAAGTATTTTATTTTTTACAATTTTTCTTAGGTTTTAAATTTCGAAAATACATAAAAAAATAGAAATAATTTTCAGAAAAATACAAAAAAATAGTTTTTAGTTTTAGAAAAATTACTTTTAGTTTTATATTCAGAAAAATCACTTTCACCACTTTTAGATTTTAATTTTCATTTTTGAGCTTTTATTTTTAATTTTAAAAATAGGATTTTAATTTTAAAAATAGTTAAAAATAGTTTTCTGAGTTTTAATGTTAATTTAGACTTTTCTAAGTTTAAAAATCATTTTTTAGAATTTTTAGGACTTAATTTGCTATTTTCTAGGATTTAATTAGATTAAAATAGTTTTTAATTCATAATAAATCAAAAAAAATTTTAATTCATAATAAAAAAAATCAAAAAAATAATTTTCTTTTTCCTAAAATTTTCTTTTGTCTTATTCTAGGTTTAGAAATTTAGTTTGCATTTTTAAGGGTTAATTTTGTCTTATTTGTTTATTTGTCGGGTTTTATTTGTTCCGGTTAATTGTTTTAAGTGTTTAATTGTTTTTGTGTGTTTACCTAACTCTAAGTCATGAGTCGTGTAGTTCTTCTCGTGGATCTTCAATTGTCTTGATGCATAGGCGATTACCTTATCCCTTTGCATAAGAACACATCTCAATCCTTGGTTTGACGCATCACAATAAACCACAAAATCTTCTACCCTATCCAGTAACGACAATATTGGTGCATTACACAAATTGTCCTTCAATGTTTGAAAAGCTTCCTCTTGCTTCTCACCTCATTCATACTTTTGATTCTTCTGAGTCAGCGAAGTAAGAGGTTTAGCAATCTTGGAGATGTTCTTAATAAAACGTCTATAATATCCAGCCAATCCCAGAAATGATCTTACTTTAGATGGTGTCCTAAGGGCTTTCCAACTTTTCACCGCCTCAATCTTACGTGGGTCCACGTGAATACCGTCATGATTTACCACGTGTCCAAGAAAATGTACCTCTTGCAACCAAAATTCGCACTTGGAGAACTTCGCATACAGCTTCTCCTTCCTTAGCAATTCCAACATCAATCTCAAATGATTTTCATGATCTTCCTTCGTCTTTGAGTATATCAGGATATCGTCAATAAACACTATGACGAACTTATCCAGGTATGGTTTGCACACTCGGTTCATTAAATCCATGAAAACTACGAGTGCATTTGTCAATCCAAATGGCATAATCGTAAACTCAAAATGCCCATATCGTGTTCTGAACGCGGTCTTTGAGATATCATCATCATGCACTCTCAGCTGATGATAACCAGATCAAAGGTCTATCTTAGAGAAATAGCGCGCTCCTTGAAGTTGGTCAAACAAATCGTCGATCCTAGGGAGTGGATAAAGATTCTTGATGGTCAACTTGTTCAGTTCACGATAGTCTATGCACATACGAAATGATCCATCCTTCTTCTTGACAAACAAAACTGGCGCTCCCTATGGTGAGTGACTTGGCCGAATAAATCCCTTATCTTGCAACTTTTGAAGTTGCTCTGACAGTTCTTGCATCTCCGAAGGCGCCAGTCGATATGGCGACTTCGCTATGGGCGTCGCTCCAGGAATCAAATTTATACGAAACTCCACTTGTCGTTGTGGCGGTAATCCTGACAGGTCATCCGGAAATACGTCCTCGAAATCACGTATGATAGGAATATCGCTTAACATTGGTTCATTCGCCTTTGTGCTCATTAACGTCTTTGTCTTCCCAACATTACGTTCTCCTTGAACACAGAGTACCTTACCTCCTTCTACAGGTATCCTAACTATCTTCTCGTGACACACAATCACAGCCTTTTGGTTTGACAACCAATCCATTCCTACTATCACATCAAAACTTCCTTGTCCTAATGGTATCAAGTCTATAGGGAATATGGAATCTCCTAGCTCTAGTCTACAGCCACGGAAAATTCTATCAACTTCTTCCTTCTTACCATTAGCTACTTCTATCACATATCCGAGGTTCGCAATACTAGGTTTCTCATTTAATAAGGGCGCAAATTTAGTGGATATAAAACTAAAATCAGCATCAGAATCAAAAATCACAGTAGCGTAGAGATTGTTTAAGGAATACGTACCCGTCACTACATTAGGATCCTGAAGAGCATCAACAGCATTCACATTAAAAGCCCTTCCCCTCGCTCGGTTCTCATTGCCTCAGGTGTTCCTATTCCCTTCCAACGCTAGCTGATTTCCAGATTGATTACGTCCTTGATTCCACCTAGGATAATTTAGACGTAAGTGATCCAAACTCCCACACTCATAACAAGCTTTCTACCTATCTTTTGTCCTAATTGCTCATATCGGCTCTGCATGCCTAACCGGTGATCTACAATCTCTGGTTATGTGACCCGACCTTTGGCAATTGTAGCACACTTGGCATGGTCCTTTTTCAGCATGATAACCCTTACACCTAGCGTACTTTGGAAAATTTCCATTTTCTCTTGCAGGAGGAACTGCTGCTACAAACCCTCACGTCCCCTTTTAGCTTTCTTTTCATCTGTTCTAACACATTCTGACTTACTCACCTCGTCCCTTTTTTCCTTTTCTCACCAGCCTTAGCTAAAGTACCACTACGAACCGCCTCATCAGTCAATATCCTAGCAGTAAGAATAGCAGCTTGAATAGTAGCAGGTTGAGTAGCTCGAAGCATTCCACGAATCTGAGATGGCAACCCATTAATGTACCTTGTGACACGCTTCGTCTCAGGAGTTACCAAATGTGGAACCAACTTTGCCAACTCATGAAATCGGTTAGTGTATCCAGCATGATCAGCACCAATCATTGAATGATTCCAAAACTCGCTTTATAACTTCTTAATCTCGTTGCTTAGACAAAACTCTGTTGTTAGCAATGCCTTGAAGTCATTCTATGCCATTGCATTAGCAGCATCTCGACCTCTTGCTTGGACTGGAGTATCCCACCAAGTCAAAGCTTTGCCAATGAATGAGCTTGCGAAATACTTCACCCTTTGATTAGCCAAACATCCGCTATTATCTATCACGGATTCCATCTTTTCAATCCATCTAGTCAACGTCATCGCACCACCAGTTCCGTCAAAGTCTCGAGGTCCACATGCCACAAATCGTTTGTAGGTGCAACCATTGTTTCCTCCACTATTTCCATTCCTATTGTTATTGTTAAGGTTGTTAGTCACTTGAGTCACGATGTTCGGGATGATGTTTTGAAGTTGTTGAGCAATAATTTCCGCGACATCAGGAGGGTTGTTAGGTTGACGTGTTTGAACCATGTTTCTGCTAAGACATAGGATTATATATATTAGACGATACACTACAGATTTCATATCCCATGATATTACTATCCCCACAATACTATATACGTACAAACATAACCAACCAATATGTGTCAACACCAATTACATGTAATCATACTTGCAAGTCCATTTGTGTTGTGGCGCATGTATAATTATGTTGTACACCATAATTATAGATGCCCCCTTTCACGCGTGTACTTGCTCCTATGAAAACACTTCTTGAAATCAACACATAACACATTTAATAAGGCACATAGCACACAAGATAAATCCTAAAACCACTTCTCATTAATAATCATAATCGAAAATAACATTTCCTAACATGGTTCAAACGATAAAAAGAAACACTAAACATCCTAAATCAAATCGATTGCACGAGTAGTCGGGTCGTAGTCGAACTCAGTTCCCAGCAGTGTCTTCTATTGTCAAGTTCATGGGTTGATTACTAGCCGTAGACTCAAGGTCTGAATCGTTAGCGTCCTCAGTCAACCAACCATTCATGTTGCCTTCTTGTGGTGGTAATGGGTAAGGTGCAAACTTATTCCTTTGATCTTCCATTTGAAGTTGTGGATGATCCACGAATCCATATTTGTTGTAAGGAGGGTGCTCACTCAGCTCTTCTTCTTCTTCATCCGAGGTGTAGTATTCTTGGAACCTAGAAACATTTCCTTCCTTGTCAATCCTTCTTCTCCGAATCACTCCAATCGTTTGGTCACCTACTTTCTTCATAGTCATACTCTCTTCCACTCTACACGGATATAAGCCGATGGGTATACGGCACTTACGGTTTGTACGCCGTATCTTATAGCCAGAAATCGGGTCGATATAACGCTTAATCCCAGTTGAACGCATGATTCCCCAACGAAACTTACGCTTTGAGGGAGACATAACTCTATAAATAAGGAAGAGTATAAGCTCCATCAGATACTTGGCGACGAAGAAAATAAATACTAGCATATATGTATATATATATTCTTACTACGAAAATAGTAAACGAATAGGCAATTGGAACTTCAAAATATATACATAAAATATATTATACATACGTACACACAAGCACATAGTTCCTAAATGCATCTATATGAAGGTTCCTAGTTATAGTCTAGGCCAATCCTCCTAGTTCTCTATAACCTTGGCTCTGAATACCAATCTGTCACACCCCGCCAAGGCGGAATCGCAAGGCATGATCAATAGGCATCATCACAACACAAGGCGTCAAAATAGAGAAAACTAAAAATGACTTTCAATAAACTTCAAGATCCAAAGCGTGTTATGACAACGCCCAAAACAAAAATCCAACATATAATGCATGAAGAACAAAACATGACAAGTTCAAATGAAAACTAAAACAGATAAATCATAGACTCCGCATGCAAGCCTATGGTCCAGCTAACTCCTCTTCCTAACTCTTCACACGTTTTGCTCACCTGAAAATGATGCTAAAAATGTCAACATAATTGTTGGTAAGAGTTACAGGTTTAAGACTTACTTATGCACCGCGATTAACAAAAACAACATTTACAAACATATATGCATGGCTATTCTATCACAAAAATCAATTCACAAATGACTAGGGTAGATCATACCCCGCCATCCTAATAATCCCTCTCTTCTGTCTCTGCGCAAGACTAACCCACTTGACTAGCTAAGTCTACTCGAGTTACACACTAGGTCATGTCATCCTCACATACACATACCTTTCCACAATTTCATAAACTATGTCAATTTCACCTTTCACATAACATGCCTTACCACAATTCATATCACATAGCAATCATATAGTTCGACACTTAAAAACACATACCAATGTTCATAATTCAAAAATAGTTTTGCATCATTTCCATCCTAAAATATAAGTAAAAAGTGGGACTGTAAAACTCACCTAATACAAAGCAATTTCCAAACTCTTCAATTAATCTTGCAAAGAATCTAAACAAACATACACAATATGTTAAACCATCATTAGTGTCCCACCCAAGTCGATGTAACAATCACAACGATTGATACTCTATATCCTATCTTGTTTTAACTTACTGTATATTCTTCACAACTTGCTAACCTCAAGTTACCACACACCTTACTTCTCAACTTTATGCTTTTTACACAGTTTTTATAGTCACAAGATGACTCTAAATAAAATACTTAAACACCTAATTGTTTCTTCTTCTTACATCCCAAAGCTCCCCAATGAGTTGTAGACTTTTAAGATTTTTGGATAAAAATAATAGTGAGTGTAACCATTTTATAAAAATTCATCTTCACAAAGTGTCCAGAACTTGACCTGATTTGACCTTCAAAAAGTTTAGCTTGAGCAGACCCATTTAAACACTTAGAAAAATTCTACAAAAATTCCAAAAAATCATAAACATCATGAACATGCTACACTAGCAAGACCATCGATTAAAAAGATGATTTGATAAGGTTTTTGACCTCATAAACACAACTCAGAATCTGCTCCGAAAACTCAGTTTTGACAACGAATCTTGTTCAATTAATTTGACTAACTTTCACTCACTTTTAATTCATGAAACCTATGGGGTTGGAAAGTAGACTCTCTGTAGATAATTTTAGCATCAAGAAAATCATTAAAAGCTATCCGTATGACCGAGATATGACTCTCGCAAGATGACCTAAAATTCAGCCCAGATTTCTATTCCGAATTTAACATAATTAAACCTAATTAACTTCTCTAAAACCCTAATTATTATCCCTAAAATGATTTTTGAAGATAAAAACCTCTTAATTACAGAAACCTAATCATAATTATAAATCCCTAATCCATCTTTAATGATTGTTACGTTAATTAAAATCAATTGAATTGAAAAAAAAATTAGATAATTACTTAATTAGAGTTATAATTGGACTAAAACTTTGTTTCCTTTTTTCCTTCTTTTCCCCAAACTGGTCGAACAAACACCCCTTTTATATTTTTTATTTATTTATTTATTATTTACACAAAAACCCTTTAACTTGGTTATTTTTATAAAAACCTTTACTTATTTTGCTAAACCTTGAACTTTCTAACTAGTTTTCTAACTAAATTTCATTTCTAACTATTTCTAAAAATAGAAAGCATTCTAAAACCTATAAAATACTAAACTAATATATATAATATGAATTACATATACATAGTACGTACATAGAATATTACGTACACAACATTTGAAACTACACAAAGCTTTCAAATGACTTCATTTCCACAAGTACCATGATTCATCACTCATGTACTTCCATCTCACACAAAATAACACACAAAACATATAATAACACACACATAAACTGAATTATACAGGCTTTAACTAACCTGCTAAAATCTCAGTTGTCACAGATGGAAACAACCAAATTGTGCCAGTTGCTTTTGGTATATGCAAAGGGGAAACCGATCCATGTTGGTCATGGTGGATGTACGTAATTAAAGAATGCATATGTGATAACCCCAATTTGCTTTTCATATTTGATAGGCATCATGTTATAGCTTTGTCACTACACAATGAATTCCCTTTAGCCTTTTATGTTGTATGTTGTCGTCATCTAATGATGAACCTGTCTTTGAAAAAGAAAAAAAACAAAAGGTCTATACTAGAAAATATGCAAGGCATATACACCAGAAGAATTTACAAGCAACATGAACATACTCCAGGATGTTCAGCCAGATGCATACCACAAGCTTTGTCAAGCTGATCCTCACAGATGGTCAAGAGCGCATTTCCCACTAATTCGTTACAATTATATGACATCGAATAGTGTGGAGTCTGTTAATGCTTGTACTGTACTGAAAAGAAAGCTACCGGTCACAATATTGGCTGAGACGTATCATGCAATGGTACAAGACTGGTACTTTAAATGTCGAGAAGTTGCAGGTATTTCTCTTTGAAAACATAAACTAAAACTTTAATGTTTTTTTCAATATGAACTACATGATTAATTTCTTTTTCATGTAGCAAATATGAGGATGAAATAACTGATTGGGTAGCGGACAAAATGCATAAAAGAAAAATAAAAAGCGTCACATGGACTGTTCACGGTATTAATCAATATCAATACCAAGTTACATACGGGCGATATAATCGTGAAGTCAACTTTGAAACCAGATCTTGTGAAGGTCACAAATGGCAGCTTTCTGGGATACCGTGTGGTCACGTTATAGATGTAACAAGGTTTGTAGGGTTGACTGATTATGTGCAATTTGTAGCATATTGGTTTAAAAAAGACAAATATCAAGGCACTTACGTGGAATCAAATCATTTTGTTAGAAGTAAGCAAGAATGGGAATTCCCGAGCAATATAATTCTAGCTATTCCTCCTCGAATGGACAACCCACAACCCGGTCGTCCAAAAAATACAAACCGTATACCATCTCAGGGTGAGGAGCCAAGAGTTATACATTGTAGCAGATGCTATCAAGCAGGCCACAAACGTGATCAGTGCAGTAAAGCATTTGTTCCTGAGCTGCCTATAAACATACGTAGTCAAGATAATCAACAATTTCTAAGAAATGACCAACCATCTTTCTACAACCCACATCAACCGTATGATGACACTTTCAAGAGTTATAACCAATACCCATCACAGCCATATGGTGAAACCACATACCCATCACAGCCATACGAGCAACATCACGCACAAACACATCTCAACCATACGATGGACATCACACACAATCGTCTCAAATGTATGAAGAATACGATTCCTAGCAATATGCCTCTCAACATCTAGATGATCTAAACAATAATGGTTCAAATAGTTGGTTTAACTCGTTTGGTTTTTAACCATTTATATGTTTTTATGTTTTCGGTAGGGTTGTTGTTAATTTCTAATATATGCTATGAATGTTGTAATATATTTTATTTTTAATTAAACTAAATATATTACCACACCAACCGTACATAAATAATTTAAATGCTTGCTTTGAATACTCTGGACAACCACAGTGTCCTTGATGAAAACAATAAATACGGGTGTGGGTCACACTATATAAACCAAATTGTTGTGGTTCAACTTCAACAACAACATTACATTGTTACCTTAACTCATTTTAAAGTTCAAACAATGACATTTAAGGTCCTACTACACCATTATGGAAGGTTCACTACTCTGCCTGGAAGAAAATTTGTTGGTAGGATAGTTGCTACAATAGATCTAGTAGAGTTAGACAGCTTTTCAACCGATCAAATGAAATTAATATTAACCAACTGTTTGGGTTACGATGAAAACTCCCAAACATTTCTTTATATAAAGAAACCTAATTGTAGTTTTGATTCTGGTCTTGTACCTTTGGCTGATGCCATACAAGACAGCAAAATGATACTCACGTATACTCAAACTCATCAAAACCAACTACATGTGTATGTTTCTCGAGTGGAGATATCCCCACTTTTCGTGGCCGAGCATCGCAAAGATGAGAGAAACAAAAAGGAAAATCAAGAAAAACCATCTTGTTCAAAAAAATTATTTGACTAGTTACTAACTAACAATCTTTTATAATTGTGTTGTCTTATTATGATTTACTTTTTCTATTATCCCATGCTTGTTTGAATCATATACTTTCCTTGTTTTATGCTTTATCATTTCTGACAAAAAAATGACTTATTAATTTTACGCTATCAAATTAATATATATATATATATATATATATATATATATATATATATATATATATATATATATATATATATATATATATATATATACATGTATGCAACTATATCTATTTCAACAAACATACTTCAATTCACACGTCTTTCTTTCACCAAATGTCGACGTCTACTAATACTACTTTTGAGTTCGATGTAAACCACAACGGAGAATTTAAACTTAACCCGCTAACCTATCAACATGGTTCATTACTAAATATTAATGTTCTAGCAATTGATTTTGAAGATATGGTTAGATTTATAAAAAGAAAAATACGAAGACAATTCACTACTCTTTATTACACGTTGCCACCAAACAACACGTTATCAGGTATGAAAGCAATTAAGAATGATTATGATACTAACGTTATGTACGACATTGCAAAAGTTGCTGGGAAGCTTCAAATTTTCGTTTCTCATAATCTCATAGATTTAAGCACGGTGTTGATTCCAAACGATGGTTCTTTGGAACAAGCATTTGCAGGTATCATTTCTGAAGAAACTAATATAAAACAACAAGAATCACTCATGTACCTACATCAAATGCAGAAACAAAATAAAATGTTCGATTACTATGAATTTCTTAGTCAACTAGGATTTATTAATAAAAAAACCTACTACACCTTATACGCAAACCATTTTCAATTTTGTGGTTCACAATAATGGCCAATTAGTGATCGATGACAAAAAAACATGATGTATGTCAACGGTGGAACAATGAACATTACCATTCCAAGAATGAAACTAAAAGAGATGAAACAATATTTATTTAAGATTATTGGTACAAAGATTCATACACTTTATTATAAAATACCACACAATGGCTTTTCAATAACGGTCAAACTTAGAAACAACTATGATATGCATGTCATGTTTGATATATCTTTAGCACAAGGCAAATTGGAAATTTACATTGACCACATCGGTGTCAATTTTCTTATAGCCAAATATATATTCCCGAATGCTAGCTTGGTAGAAATGATGAGCCATGTCATAACTGACTACACAAGTGAAAGTGAAGATGAAAGAAGGGAGGTAACACAAAATGATTACACTTTCGATCAAATGGTTGAATGGGAGGAACAATAACACTTTAAAGACGAGGAAACTAAAGAAGTTCAACGTCAAATAACAATATGGAAGAATCGTATGTACTAATATTCATATAACTTAATATGTATCACATATTTATTAAGAATGTCTTTTCAATGTACACAAATTTTTTCTCTTTTTATATTTCTATAAAAAAACATTATGCCAACTAAAAACAACTCATGAAAATTCAATAATTCAGTACTGACCTCGATAAAACAACTCAATGACAATTGATAAAGACTACTCAATGATAATGTCGATTATTTCTTAGAATTTTACGCGATATATGACATGATTTGACAGATCATTTACCTTTTTCAGACAATTGATAAAGACTACCCATACTTTTTTCCCTATATCAACTAGACTTTTATCTACAATAGAGTCTAGTCTCACACGCACTTCTTCTTTCTACTTAAAAAGCTATGGCTTATTCTGCAAATGAATACGTCAAACAATTGTTTGCAAACTACAAAGCAAACTTGAAGCTGAGGTCACACTTGCAAATAAGTTGTTATGCGACTTAACTCATTATGTTGAGCAAATGCGTAGTTGTGAAATACAAATGCCGATGTTGTAAAAAAATGCCTACAATGAGCCTTAATAGCTACGGATTACATACTCTACTCATGACCCATGAAGCGGATATACGTACCGCAAACAACTTGAGCACATCAAGACAGGATTTGTTGAGAAGCATAGCTACAAAGCAAAATTTCATTAATATTTACATAGAAATATAGATTCTAAAATCATGTTGCTTAACACCACCTTGCCAACCATGTGTGTTGTTGTTTGTTGTAGTTTTTTTGTTTTCAAGTGGGCTAAATAAGGTTGTCAATCTACTAGATTATATGTGGTGTTTTCTACTATTATTGTTTTGAAATGATAATGTGAATCAATTGCTTGTTATTCTTACTAATTATTTAAAGAATTACAAATTTATTCATTTATAAAACATACGGATTGAATAAAACATGCAAAATATAGAACCTACAATCATGTACATTAACACCGTTCTATGCTTACAATACATTACCAAATCTAAAGTTATAATAAGAAATTCTCACTTCCAAAACATGATTTGACAATTCATTTGCTTTTTACTATAGGGGACAAGACTACTGAATAACACTGTTGTATATAGCTTAAAATTTTACAAGATATATGACATGATTTGACAATTCATTTGCTATGTACTCCAGCAGATAAGACTACTAAATGACAGTGTTATTTATCGCTTAAAATTTTATAAGATATATGACATGATTTAACAATTCAGATGTTTTTTAATGCAGCGGATAAGACATCTCAATGACAGTGTTGTTTATCGCTTAAAATTTCACGCGATATATGACATGATTTGACAATTCATCATCGTTTTACTGACACTGAATGACTAATGAATGCAAATGTCATAAAATTATAGTTTATATATATAGACATAACTTGGGGACTATGAGTTTCAAACAAAATTTTCAATCAAACAAATTGTTAATTGTATTTTCTCATTTTCTACCATGGCTACTAACCCAAATGACGTTAGATTAACTGTCATTATGGCACTACAAGAAGCACATGATGAAGAATCTTGTTTGGAGGAACAAATGTTAAGCTTGATGCATCGCTTCGCAGATAGATTTACCAGGCGTAGGCTAGAAATTAACAGGCTAATGACATTACCAGATCACCTACTTATCGACTATGGTTGCTACGCCCTAGAGAGAATTACAGGGGCGGACATGAGAAATGCTTCATACTTGAAAATGGCCAGGGATGAGTTGCTAAGGAGCATGGAAGAAAAGCGAGATTTTATCACAAACTACAAAGAAATGTAAAAGCTTTATTGCTTAGCACCAGCTTGCTAACCATGTATGTCGTTGTTTATTGTTGTTTTTATGTTTTCAAATCGGCCAAATAAGGTTGGCCATGTACTCTTGTACATGTGGTGTTTAATATGTTGTAATGCTTTTAATGGCTACCGTTAATTTAAATTTTCAATTATGAGTTTGAAAAAAACAAAAATAAAATTATACAAATGTACAGAACAAAAACAAAAAAAATATTAAAAAATACGCGCAAGTGACACACTTTGCAACAAGATATCTTATTCATATTAAAATTATTTCCAACAAATATTACTTCATTGTGTATCGCTCATCACGGAGAACACAAATGACCACAAAAACAAAATTTTATACAACGTATAGATATGCTAAAACGTTCACAAACATTCCAATATCACTTTATAATCTTTTTTGTATCAAAACAAAATTGAAAAATACGCGCAAGTGACACACTTTGCAGCATGATATCTTATTCATATTAAAACTATCTCAAACAAATATTACTTCATTGTGTAGCGCTCATCAAGGAGAACACAAATGACCACAAAAACAAAATTTCATACAACGTATAGATATGCTAAAACATTCACAAACATTCCCGGTATCACTTTATAATCTTTTTTGGATCAAAATAAAAACCATAAACTCTAATACCCCTTAAATAATATTAGCACACTTCCCATTCCCACTAATTCTTTTTAAAAAAAAGTTAATCCCCACAAAAGTGCGGCGATGAACCTACGTAGCATATTAGGGCACCGATTTTGTTTTCGTTTATTGCTACTTTGAATGTGGACCACACACGTGTATATCAAGTTCATCGCCATAAATGTTGCGCAAAAAACTGGGTCGTTATGGAAATGTCAGACGACTTGGGTTTCTGTGGGAGAATGACCTTTCCATAATGTCCTGTATGTAAATTTCACTTTATTAAAAGTGTACTAAATGATTATTTTATTTAACAAGTTCCACCTAACACTTCCAACAAAGGGGGTGTTTGTTTCGGCTTACATGTAGGCTTATGAGCTTATTTGATTTCGGCTTATATAACATAAGCCCTAATTGTATGGCTTATATTAAGACGTATTACGATATGATAAACTTATATAAGCCCATACGTCTCAATTTAAGTCAAAAAATTAGGGCTTCTGTTATATAAGCCGAAATCAAATAAGCTCATAAGCCTACATGTAAGCCAAAACAAACACCCCCTAACTAACATCCACTCCGATCGTCTCCCAAAAACAAGAACCCAGACCGGATACTTGTCACCGCCGACAGTAAACTCAAAATTTAGCAAATTTCCACCACTAGTACCCAACTTAGCAATATCCCACCTTATCGCCCCAGCCACAATGAAGTCTGACTTGATTGAACTAAACCTATAAACTTTTTTCTAGGTAATCTTGTTGGAATATGATAGTTGGATTCGCATGTTATGCAACTAGAAGTACGTGAGCCTATTGGGGGCACACACGTTAAGACACGAAGAGTACGTTTATTTGATATATACTTCACATAATATATTTAAATGTTCGTTAGTTACTGTTATTAATTTATAACTAATTCAACGGATATTTAAATGTAAACCAAAGGGATTTAAATTGACAAAACCCAAACCTAAAGGGGGTGCCTTCTGGTGGCTGGCCCTTAAAGTTATTAGAGGGGGTGTTTGTGTCAATTTAAATTGAGGAGGTGGAGGAATTGGAATAAGGAATGAATTATGGTTTCCTTGTTCACCAAGGACTAAGTTTTGGGTGCCTATATAAACACCCTCACTCTAGCTCATTATTCATTCATTCAAATCCCTAAAACCTAAATTGATTTTCGGTTTTCCTCTCTCCCAAAACCTTCGACCGAAAATCCCTTCAAAAGGGTTTTCAGTTCTTCCCTTTTTCCTTGTTTCGATTTTCGGTGAAACCCTAAAAGGGTTTTTGGTGCGAATTGGTTTCCCACAAAGTCGATCGTAAATTTACAAGCTTCAAGGGTTTCGGTTTATTGTTATCCAAGTCGACAACAAAGTTATAAACCCAAAAGGGTTTCGGTTTCTTGGATTTTGGTTCAACCGAAATTGCATAAACCCTAATTAGGGTTTTGGTGATTTTCGGTTCTAATAACAAGGTTTTTGTTTGTGATTTTTGATCCAAGAAAGATTCAACACAAGGTGTTTGAGAGACGTGAAGTAACGACTAGCATCGTGACATATTTGTTTGACGTGTTGTGTGAGCAACCGTAGAGGTGATAATTTAATCACTAATGATTTTTAGAACAAGATTCTCATTTAATTGACTTTTGTCATTAATCAAAGGTTAGTGTTACTTACTTTATTTGTGTGTTAATTCTTAATATCAAACTAGATCCAATCCGTTGCATACTCGTAGTAACTGGTTTACTAGTTTATAAAATCCTAACAGTGGCATCACGAGTCAACCTCGTTTAGTTTTTTGGGTTACACACTTATAAAACACGCTAGACCCGTTTGGTGCACTTTTATTTATTGTTTTAATTAAAAATTATGGCAACAATATGCAATTCTTGCCATAAAAAATAAATAAAAACCTAGAATCTTGAATTATTACTAGTTAATATATATTGAATAAGAATAGATTTAAAATTAAAAGTTAATTGAGAATTTTAAGTCTTCTATTTTTTTCATTAACCTGGCCTTAAGACTCACGCAATCATGTAATATGATGGATGTGGC